>QANX01006044.1:0-52229 GCA_003254975.1 Ochetophila trinervis
TTTAATTATTGTTCTTTTTTTTTCTTTTTCTTTTTTGCTTAGCAATTCCTGCACATTTAACTGTTCTGACAGAAAGTTACCTACTTATTTGGATAAATTATAACAAATGGAATACGATCATCAAACGTGGTATTTTTAACTAGGCAAACCAATATAACATATATAATTTTTTTTAATTTTATTATTTGTCACTATTAATATTTATAATTAATTAATTCGAGATATTAAAATATTTGAGAAATATTTTTGACTATTTATTTTGGCATTTAATTGGATACATTTAAAAAGGGATAAGCATTGAAAAATTATGGTGGTTAACATATAATTTATATTCCGTTAAATTATCAAATATTTTGGTAAATACAACTAATTCTTTCAAGACCACTACTAATTAAACTGTAATTATGAAATCTTTTAGTGATGGACTGCTAATAATGACAAGTAGATTTTGTATAATTATTTTTGCTTGAAGTTATTTTTTTTTTAATTTGGAAAGAGAAATTCCATCAACTGAATTGTTCCATGAGAACAATTGCTTCTAGACTCGAGGGACTTTGAGTTTAATATTTTAATGATTCTCCATATGCATTCCATTTACCAAATCTAGATATGGAGGGGATCTCATAAGGTAATGTTTTTAATTTCCCTTATGGGATATAGGCTTCTTTCTCCCACCGACCACCTTGACCTTAGGACCTGTCACCACTATCTCAAAATTCCTTCTATATTTATAAATAAATAAATAAAAAGGTTGTCACTTGGTGGATTATCGAGTAATTGTGCAAGAGTGGCTTGACCTTAAAAATAACTTGCCATAGAAAATCAAACTAACAAATCAGTAATCTAAAGTAGGCGAGAGTGGAAATGTCGCATGGCATGCAACAGTGTTTGACATTGAGGGACCCAAAATTGCAAATCAAGCATTAGCCTAAATTCCAATCATTCGAACTTAACTCCCATATAAAGCAATTATCTTCATCATTACCAGTGCTATTACTTCTTCTTTGATTAAGCAAATGCCGTTCTTTCATCACTGCTAATTCATTTTATACACGCAAAATATAAAAGGAAAAGTTATAAAGTTTCCCTGGTAACCCATTTGGAATTTATGTTTTTATCAATTTGTAAACATAAAAATTGTATTCTCTATAATTTTGAGGAGTCGGAGTGAACAAATTGATGAAGTTGACACCAAAATGATCTTTTATCTGTGTGTGCAGAGGGACTGCTGTAATATTCCTCCTTTTTAAAAGATAAGTATTAAAACCCCCAAAAAAAAAAAAAATGGCACCCAAGATGATTCTTTTTAACTTTAACAACCTACCCCCTATATATTAGATATCTTATCCCCATGTTACTTTAATCTGAGGTACATAACCAAAAATCTAAGGTACATTTTAAAGATTTCATAGGGACAAAGAAAGACTCAAGCTCAACTTGAATAATATTTTTGAGGGCGGTACATACCCCACTCCTCCAAATAATATTTTGTGCCTTTCCATCTTACTTTTGAAAATATATTATTATTTTCAATACATAAAAAAATAAATCTATAATCTCCATGGATATATTTCTTCTCTTGGTCAAATCTTTATTTTAAAAAGTAACATATAAATTGATTATTTCCTCATGAATTTACTATCAAAACATTCTTTATCAGATTATGTTCACTATCGAATTTTTTTTATTATGAAAACATTTTTTATCTTGATGTTTCAGTGCATGTTAGTTACTGTGTCATTTACTGTGCATGGTTCAGTAAATCTTGATGATTTGTGATGTTCAATTTGTTTTGACTTTCCTTAATGTTTAATATCAATCTGTGGATTTTTTGATGAAGGAATTGTGAATTGTGANGTTTTCTAATTTAATATTTTAAATATTTTTTCATCTTCTTTGTTCATTTTTTTTTTTTTATAGAAACTGGTGGTCCAAAATTACTTATTTTTTTTTTTTCCGTTCGGAATAGACAGAGTCCTCATTTTCCATCAATTTTGTTGATGTCGTTGAGAGAGTAATTAAAGAGTAAGGACAATAGGCACGATTAGGCTGTTGGTCTTGGGACTCGTACCCTACAAAAACAAGATTACTGACTTCATCAATGACCAAACCCATCTAAACAAACAAACCCAAGAAGTGGTGGTTGTTGATAAGATGATCTCACTTCCATCGTCACCATCTCAAAATAATTTTCTATGTAACAAAAATAATGAAATGAGATCTGCTTCCCTTAAAAGGAAAGTCAGCTTCAATCATATATCGATACATATGTAGAGCTTCCCCTATATTAATTTAATCACAAGTTTTGTACTTTGGGATTTTTCCCTAATTGTAAACTACCACCTAAAAGCACCAAAAGGTGTGGCACGTATTGTAGTATAGTAAGACTACTTTTTAGTTGCACTTAATATAATAAAAAAAACAAAACCCACAATAGGATTTGCTTTAGAAGCATTAGCTTATCACTTAAACTCCTGAATTATATTATATTATTTCCACCCCACAACCATACCCTTTATTAATTATCCAAAGCACAATTAAAAAAAGGGGAAATGTAAGAGTAATGATACGAAAAAGCGATATAATGATAAGAGAGTTTCTAAATAATATGGTATAGAAATGAGATCTGTTTAGAGCATTTTAATATGTTTATAAATGAATAAAAGTAAAGTATTTTTGAAGGGGATAAACTAGAATAATTTTTGTGACCGCCCCCAAATCTGAGGGGCAACACTTTCTGCTTCTTTCTCTCGGACACAAGATAAAGAAGAAAATCTCTCTCTATCTGTCTCTCTCTCATGACACAAATTAAGATTCAGAAAAATTTCACTTCTCTCGCCGACTGGAAAGAGAAAAAAGAATACATTGCTTATTCTAAGTGACCTAATACAATACTAAACAATAATAATGCCATCTTTTTTTATTCTTTTTTTTTTTGGGTATGGAATAACAAAACAGAACTCCAATAAAAAAAAGGAATATCACTAAATTAAACTTGTTTTTAAGTCCATTAAATCCACAATCCCACGTCAATAACATAATCTGAAATCAAGAAAGCAAAGAGGAAATTAATCCTTTTCGAATGAATAAAAAAAAAAGAAAAAAAGAAAAGAGGAAGCAAGCTGAGAAAAACTAAAACAACGAAAAAATAGATAGAGCAGTAGCCAGATTAAATTCCTTTTTTGTTTTTGTTATGGATCAATCAATCTCTCCCATGTTATATCCTCAGCAAAGTAATAATCTCATTAATTAGAACGAAACAAAATAAAAGAAGGAAAAAAAAAAGATACAAGCAAGTAAAGAAACAACTAATTAATACCGGACTTTTTTTTTTTTTAACTCTATCTAACAACTTAATTATTATTCTTGAGAAGATTAAGAAGAAGAAGAAGAACCATTAGTGGCTACATGCGCTCCACCATGGGAATTGTGGTGGTTGTCGTCGTCGTCGTCGTCTTGGTCGTTGTTGTTGTTGGTGGTGGTGGTGGTGGTAGTGACGGCGGTGGCAGTGGCAGCAGCAGTGGTGGTGGTGTTGTTGATTTCATTTTTGTTGCCATTGTTGTGGATTTGCTCGAGAACATTCCTGCCAGGTGAACCGTTGACATCTTTCTTCCCAAAAGTGTTCTTGTTGTTATGCATCCACACCTTGAGAATCCCTTTCTCAACCCCAATTTCATTGCAAAAGGCCTGCACAATCTCCTCGTCTCTCTTCTGCATCTTCCACCCAACTCTCTCCGCAAACCGATGCATCTTCTCCTTCTGATCCTGACTGAACTTGCTCCGGTACCGCTTCCGCGAGCTCCCGCCGCCGGCCGTTACCATCCCGCCGACGTTATCTTGCTGCGGACCCGATAAGCCGGTAGAGAGCGCGAGGAGCATGTGGGGGGCGGAGGGATAGTAGGAGGAAGAGATCGGCGGCGGAGACGAAGAGCTCGGGCTCCGATTCCCGCCGTGAGGCGGTGGCGGCGGAGGAGGATGGTGCCGGTGGTGAGGCTGGTACTCTATCACGTGCGCGGTGTTTGTTGCCGGCAGAGGCTCTTCCGGTTCCCGGCGGTGGAAATTCCGGTGACAACCGCAGGCGGCGCATTTGAGAGAAGTTGGGTCAGTCGGAGTGGAAGTCGGGGAAGGCATGAACTCGCCGCAGCCATCGAGAGCGTGACCTCCCAAGCTCGCTGCGTGGTTTTTCTGACATTCTTTGTAGGTGACGACCACTGGAGCGCTGAGCAAATGATGGTGGTGGTGGTGGTGGTGAGGGTTATGGCGCTTCAGAACTCCGTTGCTGAAAGCTAAAGGTTTGTGGATCCGGGTTGGGGTTTCACTGTCAGCTTCTGGGGATTTTGTACTGGCTGTGTTCGTGTTGGTGGTGGTGGTGGTGACGGTGGGGGTTATATCCATGGCTCAAACATCTAGGGGTCTCTCAAAAAAAAAAACATTTCCTTAATTTTTTTCTTTTAAAAAGAATTGTAAAAATTAAAAAATTAAATAAGATTGTGCTTTTATGGGGTTGTTAGGGTTAGGTCTTTGTATAGATTATAAATATGACTGTCAATGGAAGCACTAAGATTTGTGAAGAAAGGAGGAGGGAGGAAAAAAAAAAAAAAAAAGAGAGAGAGAGAGGGCGTTGAAGGAGGAAGAGAAACAAATGGTGATTGAGAAAGAGGTAAGAAGAAGAAGAAAAGGATGACGATGATGATGAGCAGTGATGGCTGTTGATAATAAAAATCTTGGTTTTGTGGTTGTCCTTCTTAACCACTTGTTTTTTAACCCTGGTTCTAATCCCGGTTAAGTCGCTGACCCCACTTGGGGTTAAGCTGTTGTGTGTAATAAATATACCTTAGCTAGTGAAATTGACTCTGCCACTATACTTTCCACTCTGGTTTTTTAATCCCCTTCCTGGCTTTGACTCACTCGGTTTTTAAATTATGGTCCGAGTTATGGGCTTTTTTATGATGACTTTGCAGACAATTATGAATCAGCTGAAGACCGGGTTGACCCGGAAGAGATTTTTTGGGTTATTAATTTGGTGTGGTTAAAAAAAAATACGTATTAAATTTATTAAGTTAATTTCTTAATATTTAATAATTATTAGATTAATAATATTTTAAAAATTGTTTGGTTCAAAATTATTCAAAAAGAATACCAGAGCTGAGGTCCTGCAACACTCTCAGACATTGACTGTCACCCATCTTAATTTTGTCAAGTTTCAGTAAGGTCTGGACTCCGGACCGCTTTTGACAGTAAAAACATTTCTCATTTTTATTTTGCCACTCTCATTTGCTTTTTTCTTTTTAAAACCATTATCGTCTTAACCATCGAAATGACAAAACTATCCCTCCTGGCTGCATATATGCTTAAGCCGTATTTGTTGTGAAAGTGTAAGTTTAGGATGTGTGTAAAATTGTCCTTGTGGTATGAAGGGGTGTGGATATATTAAAACTCAGGTATTTAGGTCACGGCGCCCCCACAAGTAAAGGTATTTTTGTCGGCTTGAGAGAATTTTAGGACGTTGAACATGGAACGGAGTTGTTCCTACAAAACCCAACTAAGACAACGCTAAACGACACCGCTTCGAGTACCTTCTCTTCTCTCTTTAGCTCCTGACATAGGAGGAAAAAAAAAAAAAAAAGGTGGGTCGTACTCGTACCCATTTTTTACTATTATTTTCAAGCGGACTAAAATGACCCCGGATGCCCGTAACTATTAATGCGTGAAATACGAGAGGTTGGAGGACATAATCACGATTTACACGTAATAAAGCGGCTGGGTCCAACGACACGCGTTCACAGAAATTGTACGTGGCAATAGCTGCGTTTTACACTTAGACATTGTCGTACGCCACGTAGCTCTGATTTTGTTCGTATTAAAATTTAATTGAAAGTCAGATTAATTAATGAATTAAAAAAGAAGAAGAAACGTTTGTCAGCCTTGACGATGAACTTTTAATATGCTGTGGTCGGGGCAATTATAGGGCACAGGGAAGAGCACAGTAAGGATGGTGTAGCTACAAGCTAGATTTGAAGGGGTTCGAAAACCCCGCTTGGGCGTGCACTGACTTTGTTGTAAATTAATGGTTTTACTTTGGCAGATGGAGGAGAAGTGAATAAGTGGGGATTACCAATAGGAGGTGTTCGTGGTGACGTCAGCTGACCAATCAGAGAGCAGCTAAGGTTTAATCATCGAAGGGCGTGTAAGCCACAACCGTTGCATTGAAACTCACACCTTGTGAATTTGTCAAATGTAAGATCAAATCCGGTGTAATTTGAGGGCTTTTTTAATTATTATTTTTATCGGAAAATATTTTTTTTGCCTTAACATGTATAACTGAGGAGATGTATTTTGATGGTAAGATTCAGCTGAAATTTTATATATATAAATATGAAAATTGATGTTCGAATATTATTTGTTTCATTTGAATTTAAGTATTCATCTATGTTGTTATTGTATGAGATCGAAAAAATTTTCAGTGACATAGATTTTTAATTTTTACTCCTACTAAATTAAAAAGACGTATGGATTTAACTCATTCACTGTATAATTTTTAAACATATACTCCATTATAAATATGCTCTTTTTATTTAGCAAAAAAAATATTATTTTTAAAATTATTTTATTATAAAAATAAATTTGGTCCCGTCATCGATTTATAAATAATTTTTTTATATTAAATTGAGCAGTTCGATTTTAGTTGAATAGTCATCCCAATTCAATCAAACCGCACCATGTATAATAGAATCAAAAATGATCGGCCGGGTTTGAATTTAATTAGTCGGGTTGGGGTTTTTGGCCACATTCACATCTTGGCAAAAAAGATAACACAAAAGTCTTTCCCTTCCATTTTGAATAGAAAAATCAAAAACTTCGATTGTGTAAATATTAGTTCATGTTTGGCAGCATTTTGTTTTTGTTTTTTTTTTTTTTTGCTTCGATTGTATACCAGTTCGGTCATGTTCAATTATTCGTAAGTTCAGTTCAAGTGTCCACTCTTACATTATTATATATAAACTATATAAATTGATTGGTATATTGATTTAATAATACTTTTTTTTTTTTACTGAATAAGAAAAATTTCCATGAGGTTGCAAAGACGCCTGGTTTGACTCTCTCGCTAGATCTTTTTTGGGTCCATGATTTAATAATACTTTATTGTATTAGTATAGGAGCCTAACTATAAAATTTTGGTGCAAATAAATATTAAATTTAAGCCTAAAAGGCTTGTCCAATATCTTAAACTTAGATTTCCTTTATGTATACTAGCTTTTTTAACACACATATATATTGATAGAATTTTCATTTGTTAGTTTCCGTTATGTTGATAAGATATTGATACGACAATAAGTACTAAAAATTATCAATTGTTCAATGAAAATTTAAATTTTAAATTACTAATTAAGATGAAGCCTTTAAAATTTGACACATCATTACAATTTCATTTTATATAGATAACATATTTCTAACATATCATAACTTTATATTTATATATGTCTGATTTGCATTCAATTATTTTTTAAAATTTTTGTTGATAAAACAGTTTGATTTTACCATTAGATGATACTTCACTCTTAAAATTGAAAAACTAACATAGACAAAGATAAAATAAAAATTTAAAATTTAAAAAAATAAAATAAAATATTAGAGGATCCTAATCAGGGAATGAGGTACATGAGACATACATTTTCCTATACATTAATGAAAGCGTGTTTGAATAGGGACACCAGCTTTGATAACAAATTTGGAGGATTTATTTTCCATAGAGCATCAAATAGTGTTAATAAAAGGAAAAACGGTGTAAGCTGTAGCATGACTTTATAAGGTCTGTGCCTAGATAGAATAACATATATATATATATATAATACTTTCTTTTTGTCCGGAAATTTCGGATAAAATTCGTATTAGTGATGGTTTTGTTACTAATAATAATTATTAATAATAAAATTCAAAAATAATTATATATATATATTTGCTGGCTTTTTGCGAAGAGATCAAGGGAGGTTGAATTGGAAGACCACGGGGGGACATTAGCTATATGGGACCCAAATTAGGTATCTTGAAGCTCAAGTGAAGTGGGTGATCAGGTGAGGGACTGAGGGTGTATAGGGACACTGCACCTCAAGCCTAAAGCTTTCCCATGCCTTTAGCTAGAGACAGGGTCACACTGTATGCCGGTGGGTTTGAAAATTACTTGCAATTTCGTCGTTTCTAAGGTTTTCTATTAAGTTTGGTACATAACATATTTCTTACTTAAAAATTGCCTTTCAAATTATCCCACCATTTACTACCTATTTTAATTACACGTGGAAAAGCACCTTGCCTTTGTATTTCAATAAGCACAATGATTAACACTTTGGGTTAACTAAGTCACATCACAAATCCACACAACATGAATCTGTACTATAATTTGCAGGTTTAAATTGATGATTTTGTATCAAATTTGTATCAGTAAAATTCAATAGATCTAATAAATTAACAGATTTTTGTCGGTGAAATATGATAGCACACGATAAATTCATTAAGGATATTTTTTTTAGTTTAATTATGCAAGTGTTATAATTTTAAAAATATTTAATTTATTATTTAAACATTAATTGATTTTTTTAATTTAATTTTTTGAAAATATAAAATAAATAGGTCGGTTTACAAAATTAAAAAATTATTTTATTATTTAAAAGCTAAGCCAATTTAATTTTTTTAAATTTGTATATGTTCTTTTTAAGTATAGATTAACGAGCCACATGCTTTATTATATGATAATTTAACGAATAAGTTTGGATTTATCTATCTCCATAAAAAAGCTTAACGGTTCATGTTAATTGGATTAAATTTTACACTAATATAATATAACATGACATAAATGCAACTCATACGTAATATATTGCCATGTTTTAAGTTTTATGTGCCTGGATTAAAAAAACAAAACCAAACAAAACATAATAGATCAAAAAGGGTAACATGTGCCTATGAGTGGGGAGTACAGTATCTCCAAACTAATAGATAGTTTTATAACATTTCTAATAGAATATGGATTGTTAAAGTTAATATGTTACATAAGCAAATATATATTTTTTAGAAAAAATACTCTTATATTGTAACATCTAATAATGAATGTCGAACTGATATAATTTAAACATTGTTAAAGTGAATATCTACTTTTAAAAATTTTGTCAAACATTATTAATTTTTTTTAAAGTAAACTTTTTCTTAAAAATTTAATTTGTTCAAAAATAAAATTTATTTAATAAAATATATATTAAATTTATAACTATAAATAATTTTTCTACAAATTACCATTTAGAAAATAATTTTTTAAACAATGTCTATTTATTTGCTATATCTACATCAATCTACATTTCTAATTAAAAATGTCTTAGAAGTTGTTTTGGTGCTAGCTAGGATTGTTGGGAAATGGTAAAACATCAAATTAACGAAATCTCCCAAACAAATGATTAAGGATTTTGAAATTGGAAATGCAGGTCCCCTCTGCATATTGCAATGGCTTTGTGGATTTGACACTAGGCTTCTCGTCCCCCACCCCCCACCAACAGATCATATATATTCATAGGAAAGAAAAATATTGATAATAATAATAATATTAATAACAAAGCAATATTAAAAATTGCAGAATGTTGAAAGCTCATCTACCCAAATCATTTTGAGGTTTGAAGATGGAAATCCAGCTTCATAATTATTAACAAAGCCATATGTTGCACCAATACCCATCACACACGATTCCCTGCCATCTCTCCAATAATGCCAGTTTTACATAAAAACAATCATTCAAGATAAACATGGCCTTCAAAAATACTTTCATGGGCTTTCATTAAATTAATAATTTATTATATATATATATATATTCGTGTTTCTATAGTATAATTATTAAAATAGTTATACTGATGTATCTAAATTTTTAAATAAAATAATATTACGTATAAATAGAATAAAATATTAATGTTACTCTATTAAATATTATGTTATTTTATTTATAAAAAAAATAAATTATTATAAATTTTAATAATGTTATTTCGTTTACCAATAATATTACGTTATTTACAGATAATATTATTTTATTTATAAAAATTAATTATTTCAATATAATTATTAAAAATGATTGTAATGAACAAATTTCTCTCTATATATATTTATATCTAGGGCTTTGAATAGAAATTTCCATATATATATATATATATATTCACGTGGGGGAGGATTTTAGCTTGGCTAATTTTTTTTTCTTTTTTTTTTTGTTAAATGGGTTTTATCTCTTGGCTTGTAATTCAAGAAGAGTCACATCCGTACATATATACATTTATGTATATACATATAATATAACAATTAAATATGTTACGGCAGATTATACTAAAACATTCATATAATATAAAGTGATTTTAACTAATGCTTTATTAAGTTTAATTTAAATTAAATTTAGCATTTTAAAATTTATGACAATAAATCTGTAATATTTACAGGCCTATATAATTATTATTATTTTTTATCCAACTATTATTGAAAAAAATATACATTTTAAATCAAAAATATAATAATAATTGTATATTTCTATAAAAACTGCATATGTATTAACATAAATATAAAAAATTAATTTTGATTTAAATTAAATTTTAAAGCTACAGGTAAATTAATCCTAAAATATATGCTTAGAAACCCTTTTGATATTTGATTTTAAAAATCACAAACAATTAATAGATTTTCTGGTTAATTATGGGGAAGAATGTTTAGTCTCTTGGTTTTTTTTTTCCTTCTGATTTGTTAGTCGGTCTAATCGCGAAATTAATTGTGCTTCCAAATGTTTATATTACACTGATGTGAAATTGGCACGTTGTAATAATTGAGATTGGGGTTGGCCCTGGTCCCATTTGTTCTTAACCAAAGAGAAAATTAATAAATTAATGTTCAATATTTTTCAAATTATAGTGTTTAATATATAAAATGGCCCATGGAGGACCCAAAATACAGGTTCTTTTTTGTTTTTGTATATTTGATTTTTTTATGTAATAAATATTAAGATTAGTTTTGCAACTTGTTGAGAAATAGGGTGTAAAGGATCCAAAAGATATATATATATATATATATGTATATATATATAGTTATATAAAAAACATATTAGACTTCTTCAGCCATATTGGTCCAGTCAATTTCACCCATTTTTTGAAATTAATGTCCAATAACTTCTTGTACTTCTATCTATCCAAATTCTTTCCTTGACTTATCAAAAAATAAATTCTTTCCTTGACTTCTATTTCCAAATGATTTGATCTTTTATTGTCCTATATTTTCTGACCATAAGAAATTTGTCCACTCTAATTGCTCTTAATCTTGCTACCAATTCTGTGTCGACAAACAGTGAAAATTAAGGAAAATAAATTTACCAGCGAGGTAATTTACAGTTTGTCCAATATTTCAAATTTACCAGCGAGGATGTCTATTGGGATAGCTCACTTAGTAATTGTCTATTTAGGACATATCTGGTATATAAAATGAATATTCTTGATAAAATAAAAATAGATATTCATGGGAATAAAAATGAAAAAAAGAATAGTCATTCATTTTTGTATGTTTGATAATAATATTGAATCAGAATGACGTTTAACCTTTATAAATAAGTTTTTTTTTCAATTTGGTAGAAATTAATTAAAAGTTTAATTTTATATTTAATAATGTACTTTTATGATATGATAATCCATTTAAATATATTTTTTCAAAATACAGAAAAGATAATTATAAAATCTATCTATATAAGAAAATAAGAATAACAATCCTAAATTTTTTTAAACGAATAACAATTCTAATTTTTTTAAAGGAATAACAATTCTTTCAAATGAGGGTATATCATTTTTATGGGATAACTATTCTTAAATTTAAAAGCCTACCAAATGCAAGAAATGCTAATCCTATAGAATAGCTATTCCATTCTCACATTTAAACATGTTTTAATCACGGGTTTATTTGTTTCTTATGAAGAAAAAAATACTGCATTAAATTTTATTTTATTTTTTCTAAAATATAGAGTAAGATTTTAACACTAGTCCTTGAACCCAGCACTTAAAAATTAAGTTTAAGTTTATTTTAGTTCTGTATATATTTTTTTATTTTTTGATGGAATTGTTGAGTTTTGAATTTGAGATATTTAAGTTTTTTGGCTATCATGTTAAATTATTAATAATTTCAAAAATTTAAACTGATTAAAAATAAATCATCATATATTTTATATTTTATGTCTAATAATCCGAATTGAAACCTATACAAAATTGACTTCCCCATACCGAATTCAAAAAATGGCTATCTATATTCATACAACTCATATTAAGGAATTAAGTAAAAACATAAAATAAGATAACTGTAGGATAGCCTTTGCCTCTCAAATATCTGGTATAAATTAATATTATTGTTATTTTTCATATTAGTCGCAAAATTATCTACCAATTCTTCTTTCTAATGCGCATAACATTAACCAGAAATGATATATATATATATATTTAAAAAAAAAAAAAAACAACTTTTAGATCTTAAATATGAAGAGATGTTAAAGTTTGTAAGAAAACTAGGATAACAGAATCGAGTATTAATTATAATAAATAAATAAATAAATAACAGAATCGAGTATTTTTTTTTTTTTTGTCATTGAGCAGTATTTAATTGACCTTTTTTTTTTTTTTTTGATTTTTTAAGCCTAACTAGTAATAATTTCCCAAACCTATGCCAAATATGAGACACAGTAGGACATCTAGTTAAACTAATTAAATAAGTAATTAAAGGGGTTCGAAATTGTGAAGTTACCGAATTATTAAATTGCATAGCTTCATTGGCGCTTTTGGTTGAAAAAAAAGTGAAAAAGTATCAGAGTACTAGGATTTTCCATATCTAGTGAGTACAAAGCTGTATGATCATAAAGTTGCTGCAGCAAATACCTTCGTTCGTTCTTATCCCCAAGGCTTCTGCAATTGGTGGAACACAAAGCAATATATATTTTGCTTTAGGATTATTATACTTCTTTGTCCTTAGCTAACCTTAGATATTGATCTCAAACCAAATATTTGGCAAGAGGGTAAAACGTCAAATTAGTATTGCAATCAATTGCAACTGTGCCCTTGAACAATGATAAAGATAAAGACCTATATGAATCATATTGTCCAACTTGGTCATTAAAAGTTTCATAGCTTCTGCTTGGATTCCCTTTTTGCACTCCTATCTCATGGCTTTGAAGGAGATAGGAATTTTTTTTTTCCCCTTTTATGAAAACCTAATTAAATTCTCTATTGACCAAGTCAAAGTCTAAAAAGATGATATTAAACAATAAAGTGTGATGTCTGTTAAAACTTTCTTCTTCTTTTTTATTCGGGTTGTAAAAATGTTTTTCAATAATATAGTAGAAGAAGTGAGGTTTGTTTTAGATAGGACTATTGCAATATGAGTTTGAGCTTCCCTAGAAGAGTAATTTGTTTTTCTTCTTCTTCTTCTTCTTTTCTTTTTTTGGTGGAAAAGAAGAGTAATGAGTTAAGGCAACAATTTTCATCCAAAAAAAAAGAGAGATAAGGCAACAACCAACATACATAGCTTTTGTATAACAGTTATGAGTGTTTTCTTCTGAAATATTTAATATGACTTGCAGGGTAATATAATTTGTGACTCAAATTGGCCAAATTGGATGCTTGTGAAGGTCGTTAAGAGAGAGAGAGAGAGAGACTTTCAATGGAGGTGGATAAGGTTCTAAATTCTAATAAATCATAGATTAATCTTCTTTAACTTTTTGTTATTCTTTTTAAATATATTTTTTGGACACAGTTTTTTGTAAAATAAGTTTGCATTAAGCACAAAAACCTCTTCAGAAAAAGAGAAAAAAAAAACAACCAATTAACAGTGATCTATTGCATAAAAAACATCTAGATTTTTAAGTTTCGTAAGGAGTATTTCCATATTAAAAACATTAAAAAACAGAAGAATATTATTCATGATTGTCCACTTTGCCGCTGCATCAGCAAGGGAAAGTTGATTGCCTTTCAATTCCTCTGTTTATATACAGCATTGTTGAGAAATTCCCATAAAAACTCAATTTCAAATCTACTTTATATCATGCTCAATGGCAAGCACTTGTTCTACCCCTCTCTCTAAACCAATTACTTAAAAAGATTGGAAATACTCACATGGTTTTTTCTATTTCATTTTGTTTTATGTGTATCTTAGTCAACCAAATTACCTGTTTGAACGTTATTTAAGCATGGTGTGATTAGAGATTTCAAGTTCATATTGAGAATAACTTTGAAATTGATTGCCGAATGAAATAATTGCCAATAGATTACGAAAGAAATGGACTCTTTCCGGTTTCAAAGCTACTCAATTAGATGGCAATAATTGAAAAAAAAAAAAAAAGTTTAAGACATTAGAAAACAACATTTCAAAGTGATATGACATTCTAAAACTATCATTTTGATGCAAACCATCCATGGGGTCCAAGTCCAACCCCAAATTTATGTGTTGATGAACAGAATTATTATCCACTTAACATTCTCTATACCCACAAAATGGTGTAATTACTTATATTCGAATGGAACTTTCATGTTTCTATTCAATTGGACCTCCAGCTAAATTCACTGTACAGACCTCAAATCTCTCTTTCTCAGTAAGAATTTTTTTTTTCAATCAATGAACAGTATGGGACCCAAAGAAATTTGAAAGATAAAGAGTGGAAGATGCATACTCTAAATTGAGCAATTTATTTACTTTCAACAAGTCTCCTGTCAGATTATTTTTTTTTTGGAAGCTATCTTCTATATTAGGGACATATTAAAGTGAAAACTCCTATAGAATTACCAGCCACGAAGCCCCTATTGACTAAAACCAATAAAGATTATCAGTCTGTTACAAATTTTTAACGAAAATAAATAAATAAAATAACTGTTTAAAAAAAACTATTTGAAATCACTTAAAAAATTATATCAACTTTCACTTGTTAACTAAAAAGAAGAAAAATAAAGGAAAAGAAAAAATACCAAATAGTGGGTTTTCTGCCCTAAAATCAGAGAAACATGGTTTATAAAAGAACAATATTATCCATAAATAAAATAATAAAATAAATAATATTATTTTCTTTAAATCTAATATTATTTTAGGAGCTTATTTGGTACAATGGATAGATCTGGTAACATGTCATATCGTGTAGTATTTGTGTTCGTGTCAAAAAATTTTTATTTAAATCCGACCCGTTAAGTTTTCGTGTTGAAATATATAAACCCAAACCCATTTATAAAATTATCGTATAACCCGTTATCTAACCCATTAATACGTTAACTTATTTTTAAAATTATTACAAAAAAATTAAAAATATATTTTATTTATAATTCATAGTATATATTAAAAAATAATAAAGCATAGATAAACATAAATATTTGTATATTTGTATAAATCAAAAATAAAAACTAAAACAACATACTTAATAGATGTTAAAAAATAACAAACCACACAAACATAATACTTAAATCTTTCTACAAATAAATGATAAAAATCTAAAACAATATTGTTTGAAATAACAATAATACATAAACATATTCAATTTTAACCACATTTTCATTTCTTGCATAGATAATCCAATGCATATGACATCTTCAACCATAATGAGCACAACTTCAAAGGCATAGCACCTAAAGAAAAAAGTTAAATTGTATATTATTATCCAAATTGATATAGAAAAATTAAATAATACACACCACTCAAATTTCAATACCTCTAATTATCAATAAAAAATGTGTTAGAGCATTGTCCTAATTTAGCTTGTTCAACACTCGATGTAATGACATTTTCTGTGAGTTCTTCTAAATTAATGTCATCATCTAAAACTGAATATATAATAAAATTAAAAATATTCATGTTAAAAAAATAGTAACATATATATATAAATGTAAATGTAAATTATTTCCCTTTCCAAAAAGTCAATCTTTTGTACATAATAAAACTTGAATTACATCTAGCTTTTTTAGTAAATTAAGTTTTTTTTTTATTAGTAAATTATTAAATTGCCATTAAGGACTGATGGGTCCTTAACGGGTCTAACGAGTTTTCGAGGGTTAACCCGTTAAGATAACGGATTCATAATGGGTTGACCCGTTATCAACCAAACCCATTTCAGACAAACCCGAACCCGTAAAAAATGTTCGTGTCGTGTTAACGGGTCGTATTGAAATTTACCAGGTAGAGAAATATTATTTGGATATAATGTATTAATTAAAATTAGTATTGTGTTTGGTATTAGCTTTGTATAATATTATATAATACATTTTAACATTTTAATACAGGATATGATGTATAACTAATACATCAATAAAATTTTGTATTAAATAATACACCTCATCATTTTTTTTTACATATGTAGATTTTTCTATACATATTTTTATTTTATTTTTTTTCTGCTTGGGGCATATCTACTATCAAATTTTTGAATTTTTTTTATGCTTTATTTTTTCCGCTAGCCAAATGATAAATTTGTTAGTATTGAAAACATATTTTTTTTATATCGGCATTTTAGATTATATTTATAATTTTCATTGTTTTGTTTGCAATTTTTGCTAACTAAGCTTAAAAATAAGAAAATAAAAGTAAAACCCACAATCTAAGTTATATCTACTATTAATTTGTTTATAATATTTTTAGAACTCACCAATGATAAGTATTAAAAATTAAAAAACTTTAATAAAATTAAAAATTAAAAATTAAAAGCTTTATAAAAGTTAAAAACTAAAACTTAAAACCTTTAATAAAAATTCAAAAATTAAAATTTATTAAAAATTAAAATTTTTAAATTTTAATAAAATAGTGTAATAAAATACTATAGTATATCAAATATTATATTGTATATATATTTTAATATAATTTTATATTAAATACATAAAATATATTATATAATATATTACATTACAATTTAATATAATACAATTTACCAAACAAATGTTTGAGTACAAGAAATTTAAACGGTGGTACGGTACAAAACTCTCCAAACAGTTGGTGGATCTAAGGCCCACGGATCATGTAAACAAACTGTCTTAATTGACGGCCCATGAAAGGAGCTTTAGTGGACTAAATAGCAACATATTCTATTAATGACCTCTGACAAAATCTACCGAATGACCATTTAGATTTGTACAGTTTTTAAATTCCTGAAGGAAACCAAATTATGAGGTTTTGTTATGTGGAACATTGGGAATCAAACTGGGCATTTAACAAATGCTACAGAGCCTACATGTTTCTCCTGCTACTTTACCATTCATCATGTATCCCCAAAAATCATCAAATTTAGATATCGTGGTCAATAACATCCCCCAACCCCGCTCCTCCCTCCTTCACTCAAAAAAAAAAATATATATATATATATATATTAATAAAAAGGTAGGTAATTCATTGTTAGTATTTTTTTTTTTAAATAAGGTATTTTGAGGGTTTGAACCCAAAAAACTTAATATGGTCATTAATACTTGGTAGCAAATACTGGTGCGAATCCTAATTTTTGGCTTTGCCTTTGAGGTAGCTGATCATACTTCCACAGATGCTAGAAAAGTAGAGGGTCTTCTTTCTTTTGTTTTACTCGAATTCCTTTTCATACAAACCTTTTTACTTAAGATAAAGAAATTTGCGTACAACCTTAAGATAAAGACCTATGAAAAGAAATCATATTGTCCAAGAAAGCACACAGAAAATTATGATTTTTTTTTTTACTTAGTATGAAAAACTTTTACTTAGTATATATGAAAAACAATTTCATCTTGAAATTAAAGAAACAGTGCTAGCTAGTCATACAAGTTAATATATTTTGCTTGCTTTATTCAACTCTCATGAGATAAACATATTTGAGCATCAACTCGGTTAGGACGTCAAAGCGCCTAATGAGGCCAGAGACAGTTATTTTTAATCTTCTTCTTTCTTGGTAAATAGAAGTTGCATTAAGAGCACAAAAAGGAGTCCTAGTTGTCTTTTATCTATCAACCACAGCAGTTGACTAGTCCATTGCAGACCCAACGACCCAACGTTGTACAGTGCTTCAATCTTATAACCTGAACTTTAGAAGGTGGACAGCTTTGTGCTTCAGGCTGTCCTCGACCTCTTGCGGACCATAATAAACTCTGTTATAAGTATGTTATGCTGGACATACCCTTTTGTGCAAAAGGCTCAGTTTTTATCAGGAATCCCTTGGTTAGTATGCGAATCCCTTTATATAACTCTGTATTTCAGACATATCCTAAATCTAGCAAAGCTTTCAGTTTCTGATATATTCAGAAGGTTCTTGAGAAAAAAAAAAAAAAAAGTCCCTATCAATTTCATATAGAAAGCCCAAGTTGGAGACATAAGTTGTTGCAGACTACAGATTATCCAATGGGTGATAATCTAAATGAGCCTTTCTTTGGGTCAGTGAAGATGGTAAAGGCCCAAAGTTTCTTTTCTGCAAACTTGACAACTACATCTTTAATTTTTTTTAAGGGTTTTTTACATCATTGCTCTAAACTTTTCACTGTTTTACAATTTGCCCTTTGATTTTTATTTTTGACACTGTAACCTTCTGGCCTTTATGAACAGTGCTGTTACAGTCCAAAATGTTAATGTTTATATCACAGTGTTAAAAATCACTTCGGAGTGCATATGAATCCCTTTCTCCTTTAAATTTCAAGGGCACATTAGAAACATTGTCCTTGACTCCCAAAACCCATACCATCTGCAACTCTTCCTCTTCTCGCCATAACTGACCGATGGGGTTGGGTTGGGGAGAAAAGGAATAGTTGGACCTTAGGGTTAGCCAAAAGTTGCCAATCGAAGAAGTCTCACCCTCTGCGACAGTTTCAGTATGAACTGGGTGGTGGGGAGGGTTTTGGCAAAGAAGTGGCTGATGGAAAGCATGACAACTTGAACGGTGATTTTGAGTAATGATAAAGGGCTTGGTTCAGTAGGAGAAGAACTGGTTGAGGAAGGAGAGGAGAGCACAAGTGAAAAAACTCCAAGAATCAGAGTCTAAAGGTCCATATAGGAGGTATAGGGTTGTTGGTGTTCGTTAGTTAGCCAGACTTCTTCAATCATAGAAAGGTCTGGCGACAAGAGGAAGAGTTGGATTGGAGAGAGTATTTTACTTTCCACGGATCCTAAATTCTCACTTTCAAAATCATGAAATTTTTTAGACTGAAACCCGTATATTGCTCATATTTTAGAGGATTTCAATCAAACCGTTACTCAGCTATAAACTAATATTAAAGAATTTTATTGTCCAGACTCTTTTAGAAGTTTCACTGTAAAAGGTCCCTAAATCATAGAGCAATGTTATAGAAGTTATGTTTCTAGTCTCTTTCAGCCTTTTAATAATTTAATACATTAATCATTTCCATGGCCCAAACTTATCTACTTGGAATATAGCAATTATGATTTGGAATATAGCAACTATAATCCACATAAAAAGTATAGAAGCTACAATGTAAATCGATATCGAATGGAGGATTGATTCTATCCAACGCATTGATAGCATATTAAGAAGACCGAAACATTGAAAAGGAGTAGAAAATCGACAAAGAAAGAAAAAAATAGTAGAAGAGATGGAATACAAGTTCAGGCATGAATGTAAATAGGGAAAGAGCATGTGGAAGATGGAACAACGGCACATGCACGAACATGACCAAGTGTAACGCAGGAATGACCTTTGTTCCTCATTTCCGTGCTCATCCCTGCATATTTTGCACTATCTCTCTTTTACTCTTTACGCCTGGATTCCCATTTAATTATTGTCCGACTCATTTATTTATACATTATCCCAAATTCGCATATATCATTTCGCATATCAACTTTATTATAACTTTGCATTATTACAAGTCGGCTATTTCCCAAATTTGGTTTGCTCCACCACCAAATTGCCCAATTTAAAATGCACTTTTATAAGTTTCCTTTTTAATTCTCTCTTTATTAATTTCATTCTTTATCAAATTTATAAATAATGTTGGATTTATTAAAATAGTGAACAAATTTATTGATCAACTGACGAGATAATGTGACAGATGATTTATTGCAGCTTTATCTATTCCTTTTAACCTTAATTATAATTTATCCGAGCTGGACTCAGATGATCTTCCTTTTGCTCTGCCTTGGTCAAAGAAGCAGAGGAGCCTCTAGATATTTTGTAGTTTTTGTATTCAATAAAGTTTACTTTATTTAAAAACAAAATAGAAGAGATAATATGATAGTATTTAATTGATTTAATTTTTTATTCACTTATTCAGTTAAAATTTTATTTTTATATTTAAATTATATAAGTATATGTCAACTAATAATTTGTTTAATAAATTTGTTGAATATTTTAATACATTTAGTATTAAAAATTTATAATCTGAAAGGATAAAAAAAAATATAAAATAAAACTCAATTTTTCTATAATGAAGTTATACTTTAACATTTTAAATTAAGAATATGTAGCCCTATTAATCTAGAACCGCGTTATATGAGCTATTTGTTTGTAGTTGGTTATTAAGGAGTTAAAATAATCGAAATTAGTTGAGTGTTTGTTATAACCTGTTGGTTAAGCAAGACAGGTTTCTTCAATTGGCCCTTGTTATCTTCTTCGTGTAGATAAGCTGGCGAATTTCTCCTTTAACTTTCTGATTAATACATTTTGCAAATCAGATTATCAAAGATTACTTTCCTTTGCGTTTCTTTTGCTTACAAAATCTTTCTGATTATGTCATATCAATTTAAAAAGTTGGTGGTGATATAGTTGTGTATATTTAAGGATGAACCTAGATATTCATAAATAAAAAACGGATCTAGATTATTTTGTAAAGTGGTATAAATGATAAACTTAGCTTTTGTAATAAATTCCATTATATGGTATTGCCAAAGGATGATTATAACTGAGAAGCATAATGTCGGTGAAATTCACTCCCCAGCCACAGTGTTTGCGGATATCGCAGAAGAAAAAAAAGATTTTGGGAGCAGAAAATGAACAAAAAATTATGGATTACAGCGAACGGTGCGCACTTCAGTCAATCCGGATACAGCTTTGCTTTTGCTCACGTGCTTTGCTCAGAACTCACATGCATCTTGCGGTCCCACACAAAAAAATCCTTCTCATTTTTTTTTTCTTTCTGTCTCGGTACTAAAAAATTTCCGTTTCTTTGACTTCTCCAGCAGAGTGGGTCCCTCGTTTCCCAACCAACCACTTAACTAACTCCACTCCCCTTTCTTTCAATGCACCGTCTTAAAAAAAAAAAAAAAAAAAAAAAATTAAAAATCTATCTTTTTTTTTTTCGGTAAATAAAGAAAAATAAAATTTAAAAATCTATCGAATGTTTAATTGGAATTTGGAAGAATAACACAGCCTTTAGCCACTCTACTTTTTGCTATTACCGAGCCTTAGCCGCTCTAGGTAGTGGGGTCCCAAGGCCAGTTTTAGTATGGTGCTATTGATTTTTTAGGAATGGCAATCACTAGATTTTTTTTCTTGCCCTTTTTGAAAAGGTCAGGTCCAGCAACCCTTTTATTTCTTCCCATCATAATTGCTTAAAATCCACCTCATCTACTTTCTACCTCTTTTTACTGCAAAAGCAATTATTGATGGATTGAATAAGGTAGAATTGCAATAACTATCATAATCACTTTTATTTATAGATTGCAAATAACTATCATCATCGCTTTTATTTATAGAAATTATAGATATAGTTTCTTTTTTATGCAATAGGTAAGTTGCATTACAATTACTATCAGAAAAATCTTATAATTTTGATTTAAGAATAGTATTTATAATAATGTATAATAATTTAATAATATTTTTTTATAATTAATGTTTATACATTTAATTATAACTATTATATTTTATTTTTTTATTGTTTGAAATGGAAGAATAAACATTTTAAATTATTATTATTTTAAAAAAATTGTTTAATTTTTATAAAATAAAATTGAAAAAATAAATAAAACAATAAAACGGAAAATATAAATATAAATAAAAAATAAAACGGAAACAGTGATAAAAATTCTCCGCAAAACCGCGTACGGAAGAGGTCGTCCGCTTCCACTCTATCCCAATTTTTTTTAATATATAAGGTGTTTAATACAAATTAAAAAGCAAAGCCGTTGCATTTTATTTTTTCAAGGAAAGAAACTGTACGTATTTATTTTTTTGATGAATTCTGTACGTATTTATTATAAAGCCAGTGAAAGGAGAAACAGTGACAATAAAAATAAAATAAAATAAAAAGCCAAAATCTATGGGGATGACAAGAACTTTAATTTTACAGGCCATTCCCATAAAAAATTATTATTCCTACTGAATAATTATTCACTTTTGTCGGAAAATCGTAATTACCGGACCAAGACCCATGCTGCTGAAATTACGAAAATAAACTTTTACCCACTTGCATTACAGAGGAATCGCATTTGCTATATATGAACAAAAAGCTCAGGCATGGTCCAGGTTAGAAAAGCGAAAGAAAACACCCACTGGAGAAACGACACGTGGCTGGTATCTTAATCATCAACACTAGTACACGCTATAGTCGATGTGAGTGACCGCACCCAAAAGTCCCAACCTCTAATCCCGATTACACTGAAATTCTTCTATATATACCCAGCACTCTGAAATCAGGAGCAAACCCCTCTTTTTAATCTTCTTCTTCTTCTTCCTCTCGAGCGGCGTTGCTTCTTGAGGGCTTTGACGTTGAAGGAGGGGTTTGGTCTGTAGCAATGGCCATGGCTAAGTTTAGTGCTGCCTTGATCCTGGCTCTCATTGCCATTTCCATGCTCCAAGCAACGGTATAGCTCTTTCTTTTTCACAGTTTATGAAAGAAGAGCTAAGTCGGACAAGTACATTTACTAGCAGATAGTCTTTGACGTTTTGTTTTCTCGCTAATTTTTTGCAGGTCATGGCATCTCATGGGCATGGCGGTCACCACTTTAAAAACGTAAACAAAATGTTTTTGTTTTTCTTGTTTTTGTGACATGGGTTGAGTTCCAAGTTGTTTTAACTAACTTGTTTTCGTGTTTTATTTTATTTTATTTGTGTTTTCAGAATCCACATGGATCAGGGAGTCTCAAAAGCTTCCGTAAGTAGTTTTTTTTTTTCTTTTTGGCCCGGATCTCTGTTTTATAGGATAATGAAATTAAATATTCGTTTTCGGAAGAGAATATTAAGCAGATCTGCTAAAGCTGGAATAATGTTAAGGGAAAGAATGTTGTTTTGCTCCCCTGCACTGCTTAAGCACCCCAGATTAGTATATAAAATGCTTACTTATCAACCACTAATTAATAGTTTAGTGTGCAAGCAGTGGGCACCATTGGATACGCTTCGGCGCACCATAAAATCTTTGTCTCTCGGCTAGAATAATTAGATCAATATTTGGATCATGCGAGTCGATCCACGCGCTTGGGGTTTTCCCTTGTCATAAATAACTTTGAAAGCATGGAGGGGGGAAAACTCTCATCTTTTAACATTTTTATCAATAATTATTTATAATTAGACGCAATGTTTAATAAAGTACTACTTAGAAAAATTCTAATGGAATTGAATTTTACCATGAAATTTAAAAAAAAATATTATACAGTTATAGGTCATATTATTTTATTATAGAGAAATATTATTTTTTATAAATTTTGTAATATTATTTTATTATATATTAATATTATTCTTACATAACATGATAATATTTATTTATAAAAAATAATATTGTCAGTAAAATATTTCTTTTTTAAATTTTATAATTAAATCCAGTTTGCTATTAACCCTCTGTAATGTTTTGCCTACTGTACTTCCCGGGTCAAAATTAGTTAAAAAGCTCAAAAAGTAAAGGAATTTTTCTGGTTAAAGAAAAAGCGGGAAATGTCTTTGGAAAATGACAGAAGCGGGAAGCAGAATGATTAATGTTTATATGTGTGTTTGGTGAAATGACCAGAATGCCCATCACAATGCACGAGGAGGTGCAGCAAGACGCAGTACCATAAGCCATGCATGTTCTTCTGTCAGAAGTGCTGCAGCAAATGCCTGTGTGTGCCTCCGGGATTTTATGGGAATAAAGCGGTGTGTCCTTGCTACAACAACTGGAAGACCAAGGAAGGAGGTCCTAAATGTCCTTAGATCGTCCATCCATCTTCTCTTCCTTTTCTTTTGCTGCTTCCAATCTCTTATATTATTAGTTTAAGTATTATTACCAAATACTCATACAGCATTTGCTAATGCTGTATTACCACTCTACGCCAACCACAATATTTTGTATTGCATTTGGGTTTGGTTCTTTGTTTTGTTGGAGAGCTTTTAAGTCACTTCATGAGAATTTTGCCTAAATGAGAGTGGCTAAGCTAAAAGCTACTGTTTGTCATCAACCAATGTTTATGGCTTTACTAATGGAGACTACTAATATATCTTTGATTTATTTTGTCTCTTTTCTTTTTATCTTGTTGGTATGAAAGTTGACCAAATTGAACATGTCACCTCAAAAAGTAAAACAAAATGGCAAAGAAATAGCATTTTGGACCATGGTTGCCAACTGCAATAAATCATTTGTTAGTTGGCTTGTTTGGAGAAAAGGGAAATAGGAAGTGACCCGTTTTTTAATTATTGTGCATCTATTAATTAATGAACACGCCTGGGGTCCTCTTTATTGATAAGTTTTCTTGGAATTACAGGGTGCATGTGAATGTCAATTAACCATATCGCTTATTTTATTTTTTCCCATTTAATTGACAAGTTGAATGAGATCCCAAAAATATTATGTAGATCCTGCATACTGAATAAAGTAGTGTAAATGATTGTTTTTATTTTCGGATTTTTCAAACAAAATCGTATCCATTTTTTACTCCTTTTTTTTTCGGTAAATAATATCCATTGTGACTTGAATTAATGGTGTCGCTCTTCACTTAATTCGAGAATGGGAAGGCACTTAAGACTGACAATTTTCTCAACAAATCATATATTAGTATTGAGCTAATTAGATGATAAACCAAAATTTCGCTCCGTTTACTAAAAGCCCATTAAACAATTGCATTTTAGAATGTAGTTCAATAGAAGCCAGCTGAGTTTTCACATCTGTGAGTATGAAAGTTGAAGTTCGAATCTTGGTGGCCTCATTTGGACTCAATCACTTCTTTCTGTTGCTACCGCACGAGGGCCACTTGGACCCATTTTTAGTCTCATAAAAGCAATTCTCTTTCCATTTTAAAGTCTTTTGTTTTTTATGTTCAAACACAATTCAATATTGGTGTCAAGATTATAAGAACATACAGTGCATTAGAATTTAAAAACACTGCAGCTAATGCATTCTATGTCCTTTCAGGCATTATACATCAAACTAGTTGTGTGGATATTCCCTAGCAAAATAAGGTAGTGGAAAGAAAACATAAACACCTATTTGAAATTGCTTGATCCCTTTATTTCCAATCCAAAGTACATATATCCTATTGGAATGAATGTGTTCTTACTGCCACATATCTTACCAATTTCCATATTCAGTTTTAAACAACCTTACACCTCATGAAATTCTTTTTGGCCCCAGACCTAGTTACACATTTGAAATCACTTGTTTGTCTTTGTTTTGTCTCTACCTTAAAAAGGCAAAGACATAAGTTTCAGCCTCGAGTAATTCTTAGTGTCTTTATTGGGTATGCATATAACCAAAAAGCATAAAAAGTTCTAAATCTTGACACCAAACAAGTTCTCATTTCTCGAGATGTCACTTTCTTTGAATCATGTTTTCCATTTCATCATCTTGATTTTGAATCTTTTTCATCACTTCCTTTCCCTATTTCAGATTTTACTCAATTTTCTTATCCCTCGGATTTTGTTGTTTTTCCTTGTTCTCCAAGTCATTCTTTTTCTTATTCTTCTACTTCTTCTTTCTCTTCTACTCCAAGTCCTTCACCTTCACCTGATATTTCTAATCCATCACAACCTGTTAGACAGTTTACTCGACTTCATAAGCCACCTGCTTTTTTGCAAGATTATATTTGTACTAATGCATGTGCTTATTTGTCTCCTACTCATTTACATTGGTGCAATCTTGTTGCTTTTGATCATTTGCCTACTTCTTCTCAACATAGCATTACTCAATCTCCTATTTACTCAGAACCTTATTCTTATGCTCAAGCTTCTAATGATCCAAACTGGGTTAATGCAATGAAAAAGGAGCTTGATGCTTTAATTGCTAACCATATTTGAGATGATGTTTCTTTACCAAAGGGCAAGAAACCTATTGGATGTAAATGGGATTATCAAGTCAAGTTAAAGGAAGATGGAAGCTTAGAAAGGTATAAAGCAAGGTTAGTGGCAGAGGGATTTACAAAAAAATGAAAGTGTTGATTTTTTTGAAACATTTTCTCCTGTTGTGAAAATGTCCACTATTAGAATAATCATTGCAGTTGCTACCTCAATAAATTGGGGTTTATTTCAGTTTGATGTGAATAATGCTTTCCTGCACGGTGAGTTGAATGAGAAAGTCTATATGAAATTGCCTCCTAGTGTTCCCAACCATGATGATAAAGTTTGTCATCTTAATAAGTCTTTAAATGGCCTTAAACAAGCATCTCGCCAATGGTTTGCAAGACTTCGTGAGGAATTAAAACAGATGGGATATGTTCAATCAAAGAATAACTATTCTTTGTTTATGTGGATGACATTCTTGTCACTAGTTCTAATCCAGTTGAGATTCAATCTATTAAAGCTCATTTTGATGATGTATTTGGCATCAAAGATTTAGGTCGTCTCAATTTTTTCTTGGGGTTTGAAGTTTTTTATACGACAACACGTGTTGTTTTAACTCAACACAAGTTTACTATTGAGTTGCTTCAAGATTATGCTAAGGACCACTGATCTCCCGTGGTTACACCTCTACTTTTGAATCTTAAGCTTTTACCTGATAGTGGTATTCTTATGGATGATCCCACTCTTTATCGAACGATCATTGGTAAACTCAATTTTTTTACTCATACTTGACCTGACTTGAGCTATACAATGCAAACTTTGAGTTAGTTTATGCAAACTCCTCAAGATGTGCATTATAAAGCTATTCTTCATGTCTTAAAGTATCTCAAAAGGCACTGTTGGACAATGCATTTTATTAAAGGCTAGTGATACTTTTTCCTTGCAAACTTTTACTGATTATGATTGGGCCTCATGTACTTTTAGTCAAAGATCTGTTAGTGATTATTTGCTTTTGTTGGATAATTCTCTAGTCAGTTGAAAATCAAAGAAGCAGGGAACTGTTTCTGAATCTTCGGCTAAGGCAGAGTAGAGGGCTATGTCCCAAGCAGCCTATGAAGTTACCAGGCTAATTCGATTACTTGATGAGCTTGGTGTTACCAATTTGACACTTGTGACATTGTTTTGTGACAATTAAAGTGCAAATCACATTGCCAAAAATCCAATTTTTCATGAGCGTACCAAGCACAAAGAATTGGATTGTCACTTCACTCGTGATAAAGTACTTGAAGGTCTTCTTCAACTTTCCTATTTGCCTTCTCATAACCAACTTGCTGATGTTTTTACGAAGGTGTTGCCTTCGAGCCAACATCGAGATTTGTTGTCCAAGCTTGGGATGGTTAGTTTACCCCCATCTCAAGCTTGCGGAGGAGTGTTGGCATAGTATGGAAAGTTCTAGAGGAAAAATCAGTGAGTTTGTTATATGGTTATATGGTTATACCACGTGTCAATTTTGTAGTCAATTAGTTAGCTGTCTTTTTCATTTTGGTATTTACACTGACTTTGTAATTATGCCTCACTCGCATATATATAAGTGTGAGTTGGCTTTCTTTTTAATAAGGTTAATACATTCAATGAAATCAATCATCTTCAACACGAAAGCTTTCCTCTATTTTTCTCTTAAACACAAAATCTTGAATTGCTAGTAATCGAAGTTTGACATTTTTTGCAAGCTTTTCTCCTCTTGTTAATTTATTCTTCCATTGCCAAGGTTTGTTTTTGTAAAGAGTAATTTGCATATATGCCTAAGTTTTTCAAAATTTATAATTTCAAATTATCTTTATCATGAAAAATGCTCATGCCCATATATGAGAATTAGAAATTGAGTATTGTCGTTTAGATTTACCATTTTTGTTTTTTCCTCTTGATCTCTTTTTCAGTTTCATCCTCGTTCAAATCAATTTCATTCTCATCCGCAGCTAATCTAGAAATTTAATTTCTACAAGAAAAAGTACCAATCATCGAATGGAAAGATAGTGGACGTGGAAAGGGGTTTTTTTTTTTGCATTTTGAAGCTTATAGCTGCATCTGTATGGGAAGGATGAATTTGGGTGAGAAAAATAAAAAAATAGACAGAGAAAAAAGAGAGAGAGAATTAACTTGTAGAGAGAGAATGAAAGAAAGAAAAGAAAAATAAAAAAGAATAGAAAGAGAAAAAGAGAGTGAAAAAAGAGACGAAGAACAAAGATGGGTGAATTTCATTTCTCTTCAAAATCAAAGGGAGAGAAACTTTTCAAACTTTAAAACCACCAATTTTCACAGCCACCAACAGCAACAGTCCCAGTTAATCATCATCAACCCTTTATTCCTCTTTCTTTCCCTCTCTATGTTTCGTTCCTTTTTATTTCTCTGTTGTTTCTTTCTTTCTTCACAAGCTCTTTTTTTTTTCTTCTTTTCTTTTTTCATCATCCAAATCCATTCATCTCAAATCAAATGATGGTGGAATTTAATTAAAATGAAAAATAGTTTGAATAAGGATGAAGCTGAAGCAGGAGAGAATGAGAGGGAGACAAAAATGGTAAAACTAAACGAGAAAACTCAATTGCTTAAGCATGAGCATTAGCAGTTTTTAGGATAAAAATATTTTTAGAAAGACATGACAAATAAACAGTAAAAATGATCAGAATTATAAATTTTGAAAAATGTAGGCAGTCGTCTGTCTTCACGTATATCAACGTGGGCATTCCTAAAAAGAAAAAAAACCATTCTCTTAATTTTGAGCTTTAAAAAAGAAGGCCATTGTTCGCTGGACTATATAGAGATTTTGTGCAGATGTCCACTGACAACCAAATTAATAGTTATTTTTCAAACAATAATATATGCTTAATTTTTTTTTTTTTACAGAATACCATTTTCCATCAATTTTTATTTTCTTTGTTTCTTTCTCTGTAATCTTTCTCTCTCTCTCTCTCTCTCTCTCTCTCTCTCTTTTTTTTTTCTCCAGCCCGTAGTCTGTTATTCCCACCTCTACCTACGGTGAATAAAGAAAACAATTAAAGTTTATTCAGCTCCCACAACCCCTTCCCAAAACAAAACCAACCAGTAATGTGAGGGAAAAATAAATACAAGGATTTTGATTTTTTCTTTTTTGAAAAAATATCCCTTTGGTTGGTTTCCAAGAGAAATAAGAAAACAGAAAAAAAAAAGAAAAAAAAAAAAGAACGAATTGTGTTAGGCTCAACTAAGCAGAACTTTTGATCCATCTCCTCCATCTATCATGAAAAATCTAATATGAGAAAAAAAATTAATTAATTCATTAAAGAAAATAAAAAAGTTAAGTTTTTATTTTATTTTAGGTGACACATATAATTGAAATTGTGGATAAATAAAAAAACCATAGCTTTCTAACTAGGTGAAAGAGAGAAGCCCAACCTGCCTTTCCACCACTAGCTGGCCCATTCCTCTACAGCCCGCTAATTCCAACCAAAGCCCGCCCATTCCCACCCACAGCCCGTCCATTCCAACCCTGCCAGCCCATTCCCCAAGTCAGCTCGCCCTTCGCACTCACAACCCCCCTTACTCTCACCCAGCCCGCCATTTCCACGCACCCACTCACCTTGCAAAAAAACTTTCAGATCCATTGCATGTTTTATGTAAAATATTTTTTTTTTCATTAGTTTATTATTATTATTTTTTGAAAAAATAATTAAACTGAGATTTTTTTCCTTTTTCACCAAAGGTGGGGCAGACCAGGAGCTAGGAAAATTGAAAATTTTCTTTCTTTTTTCTTTTCTTTTAAACCATGGGTGGGGTGGAGAGAAAGAAACCTGGAAAATAAAAAGAAAAAAAAAAAAAACAGAAAGAGAGCAGATAGAGAGAAGGAAAAAAAACAGAAAAAGAGAAATTTAGTTTAAGAATAAAAAAGAATAATTTGAAAAAATAATAAAAATATAGAGACAATTTCAAATACACTTTTTGACTTTTAGTATAATTTCAAATATAACATTATTGTTTCTTATAATGCATAAACACCCCTTGCGGAGTTCTGATTTAACATTACTGTCCATGTTAAGTCTCTGTCAGAATAAAATGTCCAAAATTTGAAAAAAAAAATTTCAACCAGCATAACTTCTCTCTCTTTCCTCCCTCATTGTCTCTCCTTTAATTTTTTCAAATAATAATAAATTTTAAAAATTTGAAAAAAAAATTGACCAATTTTTTTTTCAACCAGCATAACTTCTCTCTCTCTCCTCCCTTCTTATCTCTCCTTTAATTTTTTCAAATAATAATAAATTTTGAAAATTTTAAAAAAAAATTTATCAATTTTTTTTTTCAACCAGCATAACTTCTCTCTCTCTCTCTCCTCCCTCCTTATCTCTCATTTAATTTTTTCTTTCTCTCCTATATTTCTCTCTTTTTTTCCTTTCTCTTCTCTCCGATTTTTTTTTTAATTCTCCTCTCTTTGTAATCATCTACAATCAAACCTACAAATTCCAAAGCTTTGCTTTTCTTATAACATCAGTTACTGAAAAAGAAAAAAAAACAAAACAAAATTTAAAATCTGAGGCTTTATCTATTTTTTTTTTCTGCTTTATTTACATTTTGACATCCAAAACATAAAATAATTAAAAAAAATTCTAAAACACACCCATATCAATATTTTTTTCCCTATTTTCCCATGCTCTCTCTCTCTCATATATTTGTCACTGAAGAAAAAAAAAAGGGAGAGAAATCGAGGAGAGGAGAGGGGAAGGGAAAAAATGGAGAGTAACATGACAAACTAGAAAGGGAAAAAAGAAGAAGAAGAAGAAGAAAAAGAAGAGAGAAATCGGAAGAGAAAAGAGAAATAGAGAGGAGAAGGGAAAAAAAAAGAAAAAAGAAAAAAAAGAGAAATCGGGGAGAGGAGATGGGAAAAAAAGAAAAAAAAAAAGAAGAAGAAAAAAGGAGAAATCGGAAGAGAGGAGAGAAATAGAGAGAAGGGAAAAAAAAAGAGAAATCAGGAAGATGATAAAGGTAAAAAGGGAGAGAAATATATGAGAGAGAGAGAAAAAAATTAAAGGAAAGATAGAGAGAGAAGAGAGAGAGAGAAATATTATAAAATAAAAAGACTAAAATATTTTTATACGGATACAACAGATTTTTATTAACAGAAGTGAGTGTTTATGCCTTATACAAAATAATAAAATTATATTTAAAATTATACTAAAAATCAAAAAGGATATTTGAAATTGTCCTAAAAATATATCATTATTTTAAAAATAATAAACATAAATTATTAATTTAGTTGCCATGTACGTTAGCACAAAATCCCTGAAATATATTGCACAATTGGGCTAAATCCATAACCATATGGGCTATGCTGAGGGAATAAAAGTTGCAAAAGTTGTTGTGGCAAACTTGCAATGAAATACGATTACGGGATTTATACAGTTGAGGTGGCAAACTTGAATGTACTAAAATACCCTCTCTATTTGAATTTTGGAAGCCTTATCCGTTAACTTTTTCTTTGTCCTGCTTTTTTAAGACGTCTCTCATCCATTGCCGGCACCATGCCGAGGGAGTCGCCGCCGGGTGTGGAGCCGGTGGTCTTCTGTTGATGGTTGCTTGCGGAGGGAAGAGAAATTAGCTGGGGTTTAAGGATGAAGAATAAGGGTATTTTCGGTAACTAAAACATAAATGGGGACTGTATATAGTTTAATTGGAAGAGCCGAAGAACCTGTCGTCTTTAGCCCAATCCACACGGCCCACTGCAACTTTAAGTTTCCCGCCAATCCACACGAATATTTTCATAAATAAGATTTTAATTTTTTTTTTTTTTATGGCGATATAAATTAGTTTTTGAAAATAAAAATGGCGGTCTGGATTAAAGTCGGAAAATCGAAATTTCAGAATTTAGATACAGAAGCATCACTTCATCGATTAAACTCGGAACCTGGAAATACTGAAATTCCAATTCAGAACGCGAAGATCTGTTAGAGGAGAAAAACTTAGAAAGGGCTCCGAGTGTGTGGACTCTTAGAGAAATTGGGGATGGAAGCTCAGGGCGTGTCCGACTCGGTTCGTGGTAGTACAAGGTCCCCAAGGTTGTTCATCAAGGAGATGGTGATGAGGAACTTCAAATCCTACGCCGGAGAGCAACGAGTTGGTCCTTTCCACAAGGTTGAGGGTTTCATTTCTGTCTCTGGATTGTATTTTTTTGGTCCTTTTGATTTATTTTGTATGATTCGGACCTAGGGTTTTTGTTTTATAGTGGAGCGAAAAGAACTGAAGTGATTTCAAATCGGCTAAATTGCATTTACTGGCTTTAGTTTTTTTCTTTTTTGCATCTACTCGAATCGAAGAGTCAAATAGTTGAGAGTTTTTGGTTTTTATCTATCTTTTCCGTGTTAATTATTTTTATGTTTATCTGTTTATTTTGTATTGGCTGGCTTCAGAGTTTTACTGCAGTTGTTGGACCCAATGGAAGCGGTAAAAGCAATGTGATAGATGCAATGTTGTTCGTATTCGGAAAGCGAGCCAAGCAGGTATCCGATTTATCACTTATGCTTCTAGTTTCTAATTGTTGAAAGTTGCATCACTCCTGCATTATTACAAGCTTTTGTTATCAATTCATTGTATCAATTCTGTCTCTATAAAAAGCTACAGAAAAATTTGAAAATTTCAGTGGACAATGCTTCAGGCTATTGTTTTACTTTTTACTTTTTACTTTTTTTTATACTTTCCTTGATTGAGAAATTTTATTCGTGTAGATGCGACTAAACAAGGTTTCGGAGCTTATTCATAACTCTACTAATCACCAGAATCTAAACAGTGCTGGTGTCTCTGTTCACTTCCAGGAGATCATTGATCTGGTAATTTCAGTCTCTCTTTTAGGTTGGCTTCATAATAAGAGAAATTTAACTCTTGGTTGGTTGTTTAAAACATGTTCTAATTTGATTTTAAAGTATTTAATTCTGATGACTTTTCCAAACTTTATTTGCAATACTTACAGGATGATGGAACATATGAATCTGTCGCAGGAAGTGATTTTGTAATTACCAGGGTGGCTTTTCGTGATAATTCTTCTAAATATTACATCGATGATCGTGCAAGCAATTTTACTGAAGTCACGAGGAAACTGAAGGGAAAAGGAGTTGACCTGGACAACAACCGTTTTTTGATTCTTCAGGTTCACAGTTGTCAGGCAGCTACTATACTTTGTTGAAGAAGTCTGTCTTTTAATACTTAAAATTTTGCTTCATGTTGTTAATCAGGGTGAAGTCGAACAAATTTCATTGATGAAGCCTAAGGCTCAAGGACCCCACGATGAAGGTTTTCTTGAGTATCTTGAGGATATTATTGGAACTAATAAATATGTTCAAAAAATTGATGAATCGCATACCCAGTGAGTACTTTTTTCCATGGGCAACAATTTCCATTTTCTGTGTCTAATTCTGTCTCAATTTTCTATAATACTCTGATTGCATGAGTACCAAGTTCAGATAATCATTGTCAGCCATCTGGCCATCTAAATAATCATGTATGCAAACTGAGTGTAGACATGTACATCCAGGACAAGTAGAGAGAAACAGGAGAATAGAGGATAGAGGACGGAGAAGAGGGAGAGGTTGGGGTTTTATCATATATTCAAGATTCAATAATCAAGTAAATGTAGACTAGCTTACAGAACGGCATAAGTAAATAATGGTGAAATCCCCAATTTAATAATTAATTCCAACATGCTAGTCTCAATCACATGATTGGTTTACGAGGGGAATATAAAATTTTTGAAACCAAGCAGTCAAATATTTTACTCAATAGCATATTAACATGCAACATTCTCGGTGATTACAATAAACTTTTATTCCCAAATGGTTGAGATTTCCCCTATCTTTTCTTATGCCTTTATATTGAGATTTTTATTTTATTTTATAAATATGATGCAGAAGTCTCACGTCTCTGAATGTGTATCATTTTCATTGATCTAATAGGCTAGAATCCCTGAATGAAAAAAGATCTGGTGTGGTGCAAATGGTTAAGTTGGCAGAGAAAGAAAGAGATAGTTTGGAGGTATATATAATTTACCCGTTGGTAAACATTGAAATATGATTGCTGTTAATATATATTTATACATGTAATACAGGATGTGAAAAATGAAGCAGAAGCCTACATGCTGAAAGAATTGTCACTCATGAAATGGCAAGAGAAAGCTGCTAAATTGGCACATGAAGATACAAATACAAAAATGGTTGAGTTACAGGATAAAGTGTCCAGTTTAGAAGAAAATATGAAGACTGAAAGGTACTTTTTGCCATGAAAAGTAATTAGTTGATTTGAAATTTATTTTACACTATAATTTCCTGACTCAGGGAGAAGATTCAAGATAATAAAAATGCTTTGGAGGATATTGAATCTGAGCACAATAAGCACATGAAAAGACAAGAGGTTAGCCATGATTGTCTTTGATGTTCAATAAGCAAAATTCTTGTAGGATGTGTATGTCAATGATACTGGATTTTGGCGTTCTGTTTTTTACTAAGAAAACCGACGTTCATAAAAATTCATCTCGTATTGTTTCTTTCTGATTACATGACTGCATTTAATTTGTTGATTTGTCTGAGTAGGCACTGGAAGATGAACTCAAGAAATGCAAAGAAGAATTTAAGAAATTTGAGAGGGAGGATGTAAAATATAGGGAAGACCTAAAACACATGAAACAAAAAATCAAGAAACTAACTGACAAAATTGAAAAGGTTTGGAAAATGCTTTTAGTTTTTACCTAAAATGAATGCAGAAAATATGTATTAATTACTGAGTTTGCGTTTAGGATTCGTCAAAGATCAGTGACTTAGAGAAGGAGTGCGAAGACTCGACAAATTTAATACCTGAACTTGAGAATAGTATTCCAGAATTACAAAAGCTCTTGGTGGATGAGGAAAAGAGGCTAGAGGATGTTATAGAGAATTCAAAAGGTGGTAGCCACTGTCTCTAGATCTCTCTCTCTCTTCTATAATATTTGTATCTTCCTAGCATGATGTGGCTGTACAACTGCTTTAACTTGTGTACTTCTGATGGATCCGCAAGCAGTTGAAACAGAAAGATATCGCTCTGAGCTTGCAGAAGTTCGTGCTGAATTGGAACCTTGGGAAAAACAGCTGATTGAGCACAAGGGAAAGCTAGAAGTTGCACATACTGAAAGCAAGCTTTTAACTGACAAGGTGATGCTTGTAATTTGTATTGAAATGGTAGTAAGGACTATATTACAGCACTTGATACTTATTCTTTCTTTTATTCAAGTATATCTTCCCCTCATATTTTTCAGAATAACATGGAGCTATTACAGCTGATCTTTGTGTGGTTTCATCTTGGTGTGTTTGCATCATACTATTATTTGATTGCTGGTGTCATAATCCATCATTATATATGATAGAACACAAACATTTAGTTAGGTTTGTTTTCAATGCTGTTTTCCTAGATGTTAGAAGTAGTATTGAGTGCTCACTATTTATTTTATTTATTTATCTTGCTGTTGGTCATAGTGGAGCATGATTAAAACAACTCAGCTCCTAAAGATCTTCATCCTCTAATTTTTTGTAATTGGGCATTTGGAATTAGTTGTTAAAAATATATGAACTTGAACTTGATACAATAAACAACTTTACATGTTGATGCCTTCAAAGGATATATGTCTAGGTTTATCTAAACTTATGCACTTCCATGCAAGTTCAGGAATTAGCTTATCATATTCTTCTCTGTGAGATTTCATGCTGAGCCCAAGAATCTTAATATAATCCAACTTTTTGGACTCAGCCGGAACTTATTAGAATTTTTGATAAAGGAAGATTTGAACATTTAGCTAAAGTGGTGGTTAATTTTATCAGCATGAAGCTGGTCGAGCAGCTTTTGATGATGCTCAGAAGCAGATGGAAAACATAATGGAAAGGATAGGAACAAAAACTGCAAGCATTGAAAGAATTAAAAGTGATTTGGAGCAGAGCAAACTCGAAGCAGTGGAAGCTCGAAAAGTGGAGCAAGTGCGTTATTTACACATTTAAATTTGAATATGAACATGATTTATTATTGTTGCATTCACAGGATAGTGAGGATATATATTGTGTAGGAATGTATGAAAGAGCAAGAAGCACTGATTCCTCTTGAACAAGCTGCAAGACAGAAGGTTGCAGAACTTAAATCTATTCGGGATTCTGAGAAAAGTCAGGGATCAGTTCTAAAAGCCATTTTACATGCTAAGGAATCCAACCAAATACAGGGAATATATGGTCGAATGGGTGACTTAGGTGCTATTGATGGTGAGCATTATGTGCATTGTGGTTAATGAAATTACTGTTAACACTTGTCACCTCTCAAGTTTCAGATGTTAACATCTGCAGAGTTTATATCAATAGGTGAAGGAGTACATGAATGCCTGCAGTTTTAAGCTGTCTCATTTTCTTATTTTCAAGATGCTTTCTATTTCTGTGTTTGGAGTTCCCATTAAATGTTGCGGAAACATGTACTAATATTCTAGAAGTTGAGGTTTGTATACTAATAATTGAAAGTTGTTTATTGCCAAGTGACACTTTCTGCCTGTCTAGGTTCAGGTCTCCTTGTTCTTGTGATGTTTTGAGCTTTGCGTACCTATTTTTTTTTTATCAATATTTGTTGGTATCCAAATCAAATACTTATTATTCTTAATTTTTATTTGATTNCGTACCTATTTTTTTTTTTATCAATATTTGTTGGTATCCAAATCAAATACTTATTATTCTTAATTTTTATTTGATTTGCTTCTGGAATTCGTTTCTTTTCAGCAAAATATGACATTGCCATATCAACAGCATGCCCTGGACTTGATTATATTGTAGTGGAGACAACCAATGCAGCACAAGCATGTGTTGAGCTCCTCCGAAGGGAGAATCTTGGTGTTGCGACCTTCATGATATTGGTATTAATGCATGCTACATATTATTTCCTAAGGCATATTGTTGATGTTAATAAATGATGTGTATCCTTTTTCTAAAAAATCTTTTGAAAGAAAGATTTGTATTCACGATATTAAATGTTTGACTTTAACATATTAAATTCTATTATTTACAGCCTTCAAATTTTTTTGAAAACTTTTAATTTTAATTTTTATTCTAAATGGAGGTAGAATTTGTCATACTTTTTTTTTTCCACTGGTGGGAAGTGTAATGCTTAGTTTTCTTCCCCTTCTACCAACCTGTATAATGGTATCAGTTGAATGCACATATTGCAGTGTAATGAGGTTTTCAAGGAATTTTCAATATATTAATTCACTGTTCAGGATAAGCAAGTTGATCTTTTACCAAAGATGAAAGAGAATGTAAGCACTCCGGAGGGAGTTCCACGCCTTTTTAATTTAGTGAAGGTTCAAGATGAACGGATGAAACTTGCTTTCTTTGCAGCACTAGGAAATACTGTTGTAGCTGAGGATCTTGACCAGGTAGGTTACCGCATCGATGCATGGCTGATGGCTTATGTTGTTATTTATGCATGACTACAGGGAAACAAGTTGGCATAAAATACTATTCGTTAATAGTAATAATAATGTACAGGTATTCCTTATGTCTAAGTTTTTGGCTGATTAGCTGATGATTAAATGTGTTGTCAAACATCTTGGTTTTCCTGGATCGGTTGCTGTGGCTTTTTCCAATTATTAGAGCCAATTTGGTCTGCCTATGCCTATCAACTCTTTCATACTTGTTTTTACATATTTACGAAGTTCTTTAGAAATTGGCAAATGGTTTTTTGAGGTTAGGAGTGATTTTTTTACCTTTGGACATTGTGCCTCGGCCATAGCTTGTATCACTTAAAAGGGACTTAGTTTTAGTTTCTTACATGCTGCGGGACAGATTGGCACCAACCACCGTTTACTGTACTTTCCCATTTATTTAATTTCTGATTTAAAAATAAGATAGCCTTCTATTTTCAATTCCAGGCGACACGCATTGCATATGGTAGAAACAAAGAATTTCGACGAGTCGTAACACTTGATGGTGCATTATTTGAGAAATCTGGTACCATGAGTGGTGGGGGAAGTAAGCCACGTGGTGGTAAGATGGGCACATCTATTCGAGCCACCAGTGTGTCCGGAGAAGCTGTTGAAATGGCTGAAAAGGAACTCTCTACCATGGTTGACAGTTTAAAAGATCTCCGCATTAGAATTTCTGATGCAGTAACGAGATATCAAGCCTCAGGGAAAGCAGTTGCACACTTGGAGATGGAATTAGCTAAAGGCAAGAAAGAGGTGATTATTGTTGTGGATTGTTGAGTTTCATATATGTAACTTCTTCTTCTTCTTTTTTTTTTTTTTTTAAATATAGTTTTTTGCCTAATCATTTCCTTTCTGAACAGATTGACAGTCTTAATTCACAACATAGTTATCTTGAAAAGCAACTTGACTCCTTGGAGGCTGCATCCCAGCCAAAGAAGGATGAGCTTGATCGTCTGGAGGAGCTGAAGAATATTATTTCTGCTGAAGAAAAGGAGATTGATAAACTCATGCGAGGTTCTAAGCAGTTGAAGGCGAAGGCAAGTGACTAATAAATTATTTTCTTAACCTTTTTACTTGCAGCTTGGTCTAGGTCTGGTTTGACTACATCTAGAATATACGTATATATATGTATGTATATGTGCTTTGTTTGATATTTCTCTTTGCTTGACCTATTCATGGTTGTCTCTAATTTTAGGCCTTGGAACTTCAGAGTAAGATAGAAAATGCTGGTGGTGAAAAATTGAAATCTCTGAAGTCAAAGGTCACTAAGATCCAGTCTGTAAGTATCTGTATTATCACTGTGTTATAATTTCCAAATCTGGATGTATTTCCTTATTCGTCCTTTCCATTTATAGGATATTGATAAAAGTAACACAGATATTAATCGTCATAAAGTCCAAATAGAGACGGGCCAGAAAATGATAAAAAAGTTAACTAAGGTGATTGAGGAGTCAAAGACAGAGAAGGAACGACTCATTGAGCAGAAGGGAAAAATGCATGACAAATTCAAAGAAATAGAACAGAAGGCTTTTGCTGTTCAGGAGAGCTATAAGAAAAACCAGGAGGTTTGCTTCTATTGTTCATTTATTTATTTCAATGTCTATCATTGCATTGCATAATCTGTTATACACGGCCTATCTTATGCTCTATTATTTTTTTTATCCGTGTAGTTGATTGACAATCATAAAGATGTTTTAGACAAGGCGAAGTCTAACTACAATAAAATGAAAAAGACATTAGATGAATTACGGGCATCCGAGGTACTATGATAATCAATGCTTACTCTAGATGAATTGTTAATACAGTAGAACATATTTAACATATCTGATTACTAATGCCATTCTTGCAATTTTTCAAAAGACCATTGTAACGATTTCTTCATGATGTCATAGGTTGATGCAGAATATAAATTACAAGACATGAAGAAACAGTATAAGGAGTTGGAACTGAAGGGGAAGGGTTATAAGAAAAGGCTTGATGACTTGGAGATTGCTCTTACAAAGCATATGGAGCAGTATGTTGGTTTGTTAAATTGTTTTACAGGATAGTATACATTTGACTCCCGAACTTGTTTAAATTTGTAATGGTGGTTGCAGAATTCAGAAAGATTTGGTGGATGGAGAAAAACTTGAGGCAACCTTGTCGGATGAAACTCTCAATATGGCTTGTGACCTTAAAAGGGTCCTTGAAATGGTGTCCCTGGCGGAGACACAATTGAAAGAGATGAATCCAAATCTTGATTCGATAGCAGAGTATGTCTTATCATTATCAAAAGGTTTTTGCGCTTGATTTAAATTATTGTAATATATTGTGTAATATATTTGCTTTTAATAGGTATCGGAGAAAGGTTTCACTGTACAATGAACGAGTTGAGGATCTTAACTTTGTCACTCAACAGCGAGATGATATAAAGAAGCAGTATGATGAATGGAGGAAGAAGAGGCATGTCCTCTTGTTTAATATCTGGGCTTAAGTTTTCTTGATCTGTCGTTTGTAACTCTGCTAATTTGGTTTATTCTTTAGGTTGGATGAGTTCATGGCAGGATTCAATGCGATATCGTTGAAGCTAAAGGAAATGTACCAGGTTTGTGGAACTGAGTCTCTTATTTTTTCCTCGCCACAAATCTAATATTTCCTTTTAGACAATCCACTCTTCAAGGTAACACAATGTAAAGTACTTGAGATACCACGATGTAGCAGGTGAATTTGTATGCTGGTATTGTCTATATTTTCTTTCCTTTCTCAAAGATAACATGTTTGTTTTACACCAAGTTTTATGTTTAAATTTGGATGAACCTCCTTCGCGTCTGATAAATTGGGGTATATCTATTTTTGTGTCATCCATTCCCCTCTTCTTTTTTCTTTTTTTCTATGTAATATGCATCGACCATCTAACTGTTCTACATTTCTGCGGGAGTTCCCCACAGATGATCACACTCGGAGGAGATGCAGAACTTGAATTGGTGGACTCCCTGGATCCTTTCTCTGAAGGTGTTGTTTTCAGTGTCAGACCGCCAAAGAAGAGCTGGAAGAATATTGCAAACTTATCTGGTGGTGAAAAGGTACTTGTATTTGCTACATCCATATATATGTTACCCAGTTTATCTGATTGCCAATATTTACTGCCCTCAACTCTTTTAACTGCGTGATATTTGTCCTATTTGCTGCTTTCAGACTCTAAGCTCATTAGCTCTTGTTTTCGCACTGCATCACTATAAGCCTACCCCGCTCTATGTAATGGATGAAATTGACGCCGCTCTGGGTACGTAAGCTGTATACTTGGTTCCTTTTTTATTAACCGGCCTATCAAATTTATATCATGTCTGTGGACTCCATTAATTTGTGTGGTTCATACGCCGTTGCAGACTTTAAGAATGTCTCTATTGTGGGACATTATGTGAAGGACCGAACAAAGGATGCTCAGTTCGTAATTATAAGGTATGTTAAAAGTTGCGAGAGAGTAAAAATGAGAATTACTGTAATTTAATTTACTTACCTAGTTGCTTATGCCATTATCTCATGCCACTGCAGTCTTAGGAACAATATGTTCGAGTTGGCTGATAGACTTGTGGGGATTTACAAAACTGATAATTGCACCAAGAGCATCACCATAAATCCACAGAGTTTTGTGGTGGCTGAGCAAGCAGCTTGATGTGTTCACATTGTGCATGGAGATGGGTCCCATGCAATGGGGATTCTTTATTATAAGACTTAGATTTGAATACTTTTGGTAATGTGTATTTGAATTTAGATTTGTCGTTTGGAGGATGTAAAGTGTATATAATGGTTACAATGTGTAAATCTATGATGATACAAGCAAAACATAAGAAACGTCGTCATTATTAATTATATATATACAGATGGGTGGTCTGTCTAAGAAACAAAGGACAATTTTGGCATTCCGATAATCGGTTGGAAGATACTCGTGTTTCATATGTACAACAATAGTAAACTATTCATACCGAATTGAATGGTTCTTTAGTAGCATCGTGGTTTTGTTCATTGCTCTTCATTCGGCGCAGTTTGAATGAAAGTGAACCCGGAGATATCTCATGGATAGGTTTGTCGTTGACCCGAATCAGATTGTAAGACCATGCTCCAAGTAATGTTCCAGTAATTGGGCCGGCCACATAAACCCAAATATCTTTATAATATGAGCTAGCAATTGCTGGGCCTATTGTCCTTGCCGGGTTCATTGATCCACCTGATATTGGCCTACATATGGGCCCCACTTGTTGTTACTTATCGTGTTGGTGGTGGGTTTAAACTTTTGTTTTGCCAACAAAATATATAAATTAAGCTTTAAAGTAAAAACATACAAATAAAAAGGAGGAAGAAACCTGAGCCGGGCTTATCCTCGAACAAAAAGGAGGTCTAGTTGAAAGCTTTATTAATATAAAGGTTTTCCAAAGTTTTGACGAAAACTTTGTTATTTGTTAAGAAAAAAGAATGTGGAAAGTAAAGTGTCCCTTTAGCTTACCCGGCCAAAATTGATGTTATGCATACTGCGGAGCCAACTGCTAGACCCGCTAGCTCTCCTATCTGTCAATAATACACAAATTGACAGTCCATAAAAATTGAAAAGTGTTTTGGAAAAAATAAATATGGAGGAATCTACGAATTGAATACTGTTATAATGTTAATGTGACATATACAGCTTTAGTGTCGGTTGCCACGGCCGAAGTGATAAACATCATTGAAAATGTGACGACCATCTCCATAACTAGAGCTTGAAGCTGTGTTCCAGAAGGTGATGTTGTGCCGATATGCTTTATTGGATGCAGTAGAATGGCCAGCGTAAATGAAGCTGATATTGCTCCTGTTAGTTGAGCTACTACATAAACGGGGACCTGCAATGCAATAATACCAAATCCTTTATTTCTATATTTGAGGTTTATCTATTAGATGAAAATTTGGAAAAGTAGACAAATTGCAAGGTGATAATTTTATGGTTCTTAGTTTCTTACTCCATCTGCAATCTTTTCCAATTGACCAACATCAAAATTCTCTTTCCAAGACGAGTCAAACACACAAACACACAAACACAAACCTAAACTACACTTATATGCAATATGTATTCCTTCATTTGTAGATATTTAACATAGTTTCTAATAAGTCAAATGTAGCTTTTAAGATTTAAAAAATATTTTCTAGAGTATTTGAACAATTATCTGGAAGTGATTTAGACTTTTAGAATAGTTTTTACTAAAAAAAAAATAATAATAATTTTTTCAAAAAATGTTTCTGAAAATGCATAAATAAAAGCTATATATATATATGGAACTAACTATATATTCCAAAATACAAAAAAGTTTATTTGGTTGCACTAAAACAATTTTTTTTCCAATAAAAAATTGGAAATACACAAAATTATTCCTTTAAAGAAAGCTTTTTTTTTTTTTTTTTTTTTTTNTTTTTTTTTAAAATGAAAACGATATTTGACTATTACTTCATAAAAAATAAACAATTTTTTTTTCTTATGCAATCAAACTGTAATGGATATGCATGAGCCATTAGGCGGGCTGCATGTCCCACTCTTTAATATTATACATTTAAATCGTTTTTTATTTAAAAAAAATTTGGTAAATACATTTGAATCGGTTAGGACTTGATTTGCTAGGAAGATAACTTTTAGAGATTCATATAACACAAAATTAAAGTAAGGCACAAATAATGTTAGTTCGTATTATTAGCCTATCTAATTAATAGAGGATAAAGGACACTCACTAATCATGGTTGTATTTTGTGGTAAGATAGTTGTATATGGTCTAATGCATGTGCCCACCATAATGATTCCCAACAATGTAGCTTTCATTTGTTTTTATTTTTTATATTCAGTTTTTCTTGATTCCCAATTGAAGATGAATCCAATGGCTGTTATATCTATTGTGGACCCTAAAGAGCCTTTGACCTAGACCCCACTTCCCCACCCATCATGTGGCACAGTGGCAATCATAACCTCACAGGCCTGTCACCAGGTATGCATGGGAATAATTAAATTGGAAGTACATGTATATCTTATATACCGATTAAACCTAGAAAGAAATCACATATAGAAATGCTACAGTATTAGCTGTTTGATGTTCACGATTATATGTATTTGACAGCTGCAGTAGCTGTGTTCTACCAAAAAGAAAAAAAAAAGTTTGGTATATCAAAGGAGGTTTACCTGTTTCCATGGAAAATGCCTAACAGCGGCGAAAGCCAAAGTGACGGCCGGGTTCATGTGTGCCCCAGAGATGTGACCAACTGCATAGATCATGACCGTCACGATGAGCCCTCCGGCAACCGAAGCTCCTAGCTTTGAGACTCTGTGTTCATCACTTGCGCTCAGTGCAGCCGAGCCACATGTCACGAACACCAACAGGTAGCTTGCTATCATCTCTGCCACCACCTGTCATATATACAAACTCACCTTTACTCCTTTACTATACTCATGATCTCCATCACTACTATTATGTATTTGTCTTGCCTACCCTGACCGATTGACCCCTGATTATATATAATTATTTTTTAACATATCTACGCTTGTATTTAGACAATATATAGTATCTAATATTTGTAAAAAGCATATTAGCGGAGAGACAGCATATGCTAGTAAGCTGCCGTGAAGTGTTTGTTTGAATTTAATTACCTTTTTGATAAAACCGGGTGGGTAGTGCTGTTCGAGTGATTTCCAGAAATAATACAAGTTTTGTGTATTATTTGGAATTTCGCCTGAAACCGCCTCGATTGTTTCGCTCAAGCTGTTGGATTTCGGATGCTCTGCTGTGGCCATTTTTCAGTACCTGCTGATGAAAATGAAAATTCAAATATATATATGGAAATTGGAAACGATAATATTAATTATTATCTTCCTAAAGGAAACTGTATATCTTGGGCTATCTATCTATCTATCTATCTTACACAATCTCCAAGCTCTCTCAGCCCTTCAAGGCTGGCAATAGCATCGACCTTAGGAGATATCTATGTTGTATACTTATTAACATATATACATCCACCCACACATATAATATATATTTATTTAAAGGTAAAGTGGGGCTGGCAGACATTTGTATATAAATTATATACACACACCCAACAGGGAAAAAAGAAGAAAAGAAAACAGGAATCAAATTTGATACTAAAATGTTGACCAAAAGAGAAAAAAAAAAAAAACTAAATAAGATTTAATTAATTAATTTAATTATAGGCTAAGTGTGTCGTGGAAAAATAACTTTATCATCAACTGGGCAGAACATGATTTATAATAATAAATAAATAATCATGATAGTTGGTTGAAATATGTGGTTAACATATAGGCATATTAATCCAAGTGCAGAAGGATTAAAAGAAATTATTATAAATAACAGCGATTAGGATTTCACATGGAAATGAAATTGAAATGAGAGGATATTAATGAAACAAGTGCATCTTCATGGTCCTAAAAAGTAGGAGTGTATTGATGGGCCTAAACTAATAGTGTGGTTAGTGGGCAGGGTAGCGGATCCATATTCGATTTTGGTTTCACTTTCGGCTTTTTTGGACAAATGCCCGCAGCTTGGCCCATTGAAAAAAAAAAAAAAAAACTCATCCATTATAAAATATAAAATTTTGCCCATCTCAGATTTTAGAAACACGTCATTCCCAAAATACCATTGTTTTCAACTTTGGATATCCACCAATCACCAGATAGTATACTAAAACTCCCTCTCACATAAATCACTATTATTTTCGTTTTTTTCGTTTTAAAGACTACCAGTTTAAATTAAAAACTATAAAGTTCATTTTGAAATCCATTTTGGAGCTTTAAAATAATGTTAAATTTGCATTTATTATTGTTTCAAATATGTTTATAGACGTTGAATATCTTTAATACAATTTGAAAATAGAAAATATAGAAAAAAAAAATAGAAAATTTAGTGGAAAATCCAATTTGTCTTTTTTTTTTTTGTAGATAAAAAAAGACCTACCCATAGCGGGGTCATAGGTTCAGGAGTTATCTAGTGAATGGGTCAAATCCAGACGTCTTTTCAACTTAGTAGGAGTCCATACTGGAGGTCTATGTCACTGGAAACTCTTTCTCCCTTGTGCAGTAGCAGTAAAAAGGAGCACTTGAGTCCAAATGTGGCTACCAAGACTCGAACCTTAACTCCTGTATTCGCAGGTGTGAAGGATCACCTGGCTCTTACCACTGAGTTATACCCTCAAGTGCAAAAATCCAATTTGTCTAAAAGTTGAAAACAACTCATATTTTGACTATGAGACGGGATCTTGACTATTATAGTCCTGCTGTATGTATAAGCTGACTCATATATAGCTATCAATTTACGAATTCATAAATTCGAGAGTCTCAAATTTTGGTCAGGAAATATTAAAAATAAACTACATAAAACATGAAAACTATTTACCATCTTTATTAATGATCCATTTACCTACCAATATAAATTATACAAAACTAAAATTTTTTCAGTTGCTCATGCTGGTCAAAATCATTTACTATCCTCATTAACCCTGTATTTCATTTTCTTGCAAATCCGTCTCCATCTTTCTATCCATCTCTTGTGTTTCTTTGCAAAAACTAAAACGCGATCCCAAACTCTAGAAACACGATCCTTTTGCAAAAATTCAAAGACAGCCCCAAACCTCTAGAAACAAAGTACACCAACCATGTGAAGACGATGCAAATGAGCGTTGTGAAACTCTTGAGACTCCTCGTTGTGACCAAGGAAAGAAAAAAACTTAAAACCGTAAGTGCATGTCCTCATCATTTTAATTTATATTCCTTTCCATGTGGTCAATTTTCCGTATGACGTTGCTATTTTTGTTTCTATAGGTCATTGTGTTTCTATTGCACGTGATAGTTAGAACTAATTTTGCATGATTTATTTCCAAAATCTCCCATACATTTTGTCTCCCGAACTATTGTTAAACATGCCATTGGATGTATTGGAGGTTCTTTGATGTGGATGTCATCTTCAGATTATTACTGTGTTTTTCCATCATTTATGTGAAGATGACAACGGGGGAGAAATAAACAAAGAGAATGAATTTTAATCCTTCGAAAACAATGCAGGGCAAATAAATATCGAAAGAGTGTTAGATTGTGGCATTTTTAAAAAGTTTATTGTTGATAATTTTTGTGTTTAATGTGTTCGTAATTAAAATTGTTTAAGGTTACTCATAGTTGAAGTAACTAAATTGTTGTGCTAGTTTAGTTTAGAGTTTGTTAGTTTGATTGTGAAACAACCACTAAAAATGTAAAATATTTTGTATTAAAGTATGGATATGACTGCATTTAGGTGGCATTATGTAAGCCACATGATAAAAGAATAGCTGTATAGTAGTTAGGTAGATGCAACATGCTTTTTACTATTTATAAAAAAATGTTTTTGTGTATTTTTTATTTTTATTTTTAGTTTGTAATTGTGAAGAACCGATTGTATAAAAATGCTGAAAAGTTCTCTAGACTTTTAAACGTTTTTCCTTTCTTTTTCATTCCTTCCTTGTTTGGCCCAGATTCTAACAGAGAGGAGGAGATCTATTATATTAATTGAATTTTAAAGTCATATAGAATTAAAAAGAAAACTTAACATGTTACAATGCTCTTCACTTCTATTTTATTTTACTTTTATTTTGACAAAATCTTTACAATTTTGAGGTGAAAAAACATAGTGGAAAACGTTGTGGCCGGATTATATTTATATTCATAGTTATTATTATTATTATTTTTGTGTGGATAAACTAATAATATCAATAGTTTGTGGCTCAATATCTATTTTTGAATTTATGAGAAGTAACAAAATAATTCAAAAAAATTCTACTTTTTGCAACCAATGGAAATGGTCCATGTCCATCCCTAGCGTGGAGTGGGCATATTTTTCTAGCTTTGTCATGTTTTCGAGACATGAAAAAGAGGGAATTGTTCTTGGATAGTTTTCACAAAAGATATGGGTTTGGTTTTCCTCTACAGCTGCTTAAAACTTTTCGAGTTTGATAGAATATTGTTGAAAATGGTAATTCAACATAAATTTTAAAAAAAAAAAAACTAATAGTCACAAATAGTTCAAAAAGAATAATACTGAAAATACATATGTAAATATTAAACAGAATTAAAAAAATATTAGAAAAAAATATAAAAAGAAAATATGATAATCATTAGTAATTCATCAGGAGAGAATCAGAGAATAAAAGCCCACAAGATTTTTGGTTTTGTTTTGTTTTTTAACTTTGAATTTTTGTCTGTGTTATTGACGGCTACATTGACTGTAAATTATGCAGAGTCACCGGTGACAAATGTCATGAATTTACACACTCAATGGTCCCGTTTGCCTTATAGATATAATACAACTATATGAAAACTTTCAAACAATTTCTAATTAAAAAAATAATTTATGTCAGGCACACGGATAGACGTTGATGTTCACAAACGCATATTAACTAAAAAAAAAGGATAAGGTTACGAATAATTAACTAAAGATTGTTTTAATTAATTTTTTATCAAATTGTGTGTTTGCTTATTTTAATTGTTTATGAGTGTTAGACTGCTAGTTAGTGATAATTAAATATCTCAATTAGAATAAAAAAATACAAATATCAAATCAAACATAACTTGAACTTATGTTAGATTTATTTATTTATTTTTACATTTGTAGTTAATTGATATATCTAATACAATTTAACTAAACAAACAATTAAAATAAACAAACTACTTATACTTTAGTAATAATAGAAAAAAACACACGGCATCTCCTAACTGAATTTAATTTATATTTAAATAGAGTTAAATGATATATATATATATATTTATATGTAAAAATATTTTTATTTTATTAAAATAAAAATACCTTTATTTAGAATTTATATATAATTGGAGTTTCACAAAGTTAAATATAAAATATATATTTAGAAGTTTAATTCAGCAGAGTCCAATATCATCTTCGGTACTTTTGAGTGAGGTGGGTGTGAATGATACAGTACAATTGATACATAGCTAATTTAGCATATATTTTTACAAATGAATAAATAAAACAATATACATACACTTCTGTGTCCTCCTGAAGAACTTCAGGAGTAATTGGATTGAACTAATTCTCCGAACATATATAATACAACTCCAAAAAAGTTGCACTCATGTTGTGATCGGTAGATTTTCAGCCACATGCAAAACCGCAACGTTAATAAACTCGTTTGCCTTCCAATCCAATTCAATCCGTTGATATATTGACTCCATAGAAGATTGACAGACATGGGTTATCGTCTAATAAAACTAAAGTCCCTCACCTGCTTCACCACAGCAAACTGATCAACTTGAAGGACGTAAGAGGTTGCAGCTGGGACCAACTCCTTTTCCACCACGTGTTTCAATGCTTTTTCAGGTTAATTTGCAAAAAAAAATTATACATTTGTTTAATTTGTTAAAATTGATAAATTTTATCAATTTAAAATTAATATATGATCCTTAAAATTATTTTTTTTCATTTTTTATTGTATCAAAATTTAAAAAAAAAAATTAAAAATATGAAAATAAATTTAAAATTCATTTATAGTTCTTTTTCTTTTTTAATTTTTTAGTAAAATTAAAAAAAAAAAATTAATTTTGAGGGTCATATATTAATTTTAAATTGATAAAATTTGTCAATTTTAACTAAATTGGACAGATGTATAATTTTTTTTCAATTTAAAATGTATCAATTATATAAATTAATTATAAAATTTTTTAAATAAACAAATTCAATTTTAAAAAATAGTAAAATATATTTAAATCATTAATTTATTACCTTCTTCTCCCTCTATTTTATTTATTTATTTATTTTCTGTTTACTCCGTTTCTCCTACCGAATCAATGATGACTTGTCAATTATAAATTAGTTGTTTAGGAAAAAACTTCTAATATTAAAGGTGAGTGGATTTAAATTAGGATTATTAACCATAGCTTAGCTTTTTCAACTTGACAGCACGTGAAAATGCGAGTAAGTAGGGCCACTTTACTAGAAAATTTAAAGCTGTCCTTTTTTTCCCCTGCTCAAAATAAAGTTTCATTAAATAAAAAACAACCCTAAAAGGACATTAATAATTTTCTTTTTGAAAAATCTGATGCTGAATATCAAATTCAAAACAATTAATTTTCAAGAATTAATTTTTTGTAGTTCAGCTGGCCTGAAATTATTGAGAAATCTGGAAGTATATATGTTGTCTTTCGCTAATAGAAGTATATATGTTGTCTTTTTTTGGTGAAATAGAAGTATATATGTTGTCGATATGTCTTGTAAACTGTTTGGCACATGAACATATGGCCAAAAATTAGTCTATGCGTGCGTGAGTTCTATATGCAGTTGTGTTTCGAAACTATGTGGTCGGAGGACCACTGATTTTTATAAGAGAATATTGGCAGGGTTAACTATGACCTAAAAAAAAAAAAAAAATTAGTGCAGTACCAGTCCAATTGATACATCTGTTCTTTGGCCTTGACTAATTGTCGATTTGCACCTAAAATCATTGTGGCTTCTTGTTGTTTAACACCAAATATTGCGTATCATCTTCTCTAACGGAAGTATATCAAAATCAAAAACGAATTATTCATCATCTGAAAATATTGATAAGTATAGATCGATAATGATAGGTAAGGAATAATTATGTTTTGCAATGATTAAATTTTTATACATTTAACCTTATGTATATCATGGCGGGCAGACATGAATAATCAATTATTCAACGCTAAGCAAACATATTTTTATTCAAGAAGAAGTGTTCAACCTTCTTTTGTCTCTCAATCACAAATGAAAATGGATGAATACTCACGGTGCTCTAACTTCTAATTAATTCATTCTTCCTAAAAGATATGCATCTGCATCACCACTCTTGTCAATTTCCAGAATTTTTTTTTTTCCTGTCAATTGATACAAACTTGCTCCTTTCATAGGAATCATATATTGCATAAGGAATAATCTACTAAAATCACTAGCAATTAATAATGATACCTATGAAGAAGAGCAAAAGATTAGTACAACTGAAAGGGGGAAAAAAAAAAAAAACTTAGAATAGAAAGTAGGGATAGGCGGGGTTTAGTTTATGCGGTTTTTCTACAAAAATTCAAACTAAATTGTAGTTGATAGTTAGAAACACTTAAACTAAACCAAACTAAATCATTCATAAATGGTTTGATTTGGTTCGGTTAAGCGGTTTGGGTCTCGGTCCATTTGTTATTGTTGCAGGCTTGCAGCCCATTTCACATTGTACTTTCATTTATATCATAAATTACAAATTAACTAAAAGTTAAATAACATGGTTATTAATGAATCATCAATTTAATTGTTCATTTAAATATTATAGTCCAAACTCTAATTAAAATGTAAACCAATGATCCATAGTTTAATTCTATAGTCCAAACTTAATTTAATATATAATATAGTCCAAACTCTAAACTAATTTCAATATTACAGTACTAAGTTCAACTTAAAATTATTACAATTTAAAGTCCAAATTAAAAATATTACAATCCATATTAAAAATTGCATAACACATTTCAAGCATAAAAATATTTATTATTAGTAATAAAACATATTAAAAAAATATTATATATAAACATACAGTTTAGGTTGATTCGGTCTGAAAATCACCCAAATAACAAACCAAATCGTTAGTTACGGTTTTTTTACATAACAAACTAAATTGTTTACCTTTTACATACCAAACCAAACCAAACCAAAAGTATCAGTTTAGTTCGGTTTGAACGATTTTGATTGATTTTGCCCACCCTAATAGAAAGTATATAGAAGTACAATTAATTAAATTGTCTTTTAATCGGATAGGTTTTTATGTATTATAATGGGAAGAAAAGTCTGTGTGTCTCCAAACAATATATGATAGAAGATGATTTATAAGAATATCCAGTTGTGGTTGAAATCTCATCCTTAATTTTATCGATTTGCAATTGATTTCAACCATTCATTGCATATATATTGCAGATAATAATATACATCCACAAACCATTTTCTGATTTTATTTTTTATTTTTTTACGAACAACTTCTAATATATGTAGTACTATACATTAATTGCATGCACAACCCATATATATCGAAATAAAATAATAACATAAACATATATATATATATATATATATATATATATCCATGTATTTACCAAAAAGACAAAAAGAAAAAAGATATATATCCTTGTAATTTATAACATGGCTATCAACATATTAAATTTGTCATATGTCTGATTCAAGGCCACACACCCTTGTTTGTGTATACATATCCTAGCCAGTTTATTACGGACACCCTCTTTAATTTGTTTAATTTTTTGGACAGCTACATGGGTCCAGAAATTCACCTAAACTTAAAATTTAATTAGTGTTTTGATCTTATAAGCAAATTTGTTTTATGGTGAATTATAAGCAATTCAATACATGAAAACCCATCAAACTTTAATAATATTGGGTCCGACATTTATGTAGATGATAGAGAACTGTAAGTTTGTTGTTCAGAAAATATGGGAAATTGTAAAGAAAGTAAAAGCATGTGATTTCAGATAAATAAGGACAGTCGTGGTCCACCAATTTAAATTTGGAGGATACTGATTTTTTGTTTTTTTTTTACTACTTAGTTAGGATG
>QANX01006045.1:5257-65121 GCA_003254975.1 Ochetophila trinervis
TTTGACATGTAACAGCTCTGTATAATTTGGGAATACTGTGACATGTTGAAGTCCTGTCGAAATACAACTAGCCTGGCAATATGTATGCTGAATTTTTGTTTTTTGGGTATTCGAAATGTTTAGATTAATTTTTACTTAATGCTTTAATGTGGTGGAAGTAAGTCAATATATTAGTGAGACATTGCTGCTAGGTTGTGCATTATACATCCAATGGTGAAGTTGGGAAGATGTGTTTTGACATGTAACAGCTCTGTATAATTTGAGAATACTGTGACATGTTGAAGTCCTGTCGAAATACAACTAGCTGGGCAATATGTTTGCTGAATTTTTGTTTTTGGGTATTCGAAATGTTTAGATGAATTTTTACTTCAAGTTTTAGTGTGGTGGACGTAAGTAAATATATTTGTGAGACATTGGTGCTAGGTTGTGCATTATACATCAAATGGTGAAGTTCGGAAGATGTGTCTTGACATGTAACAACTCTGTATAATTTGAGAATGCTGTGAGATGTTGAAGTCGTGTCGAAATACAATTAGCTGGGCAATATGTTTGCTGAATTTTTTTTGGGTATTCGAAATGTTTAGATGAATTTTTACCTCAAGTTTTAGTGTGATGGATGTAAGTAAATATATTTGTCTGACATTGCTGCTAGGTTGTGCAATATACATCAAATAATGAAGTTGCGAAGTTGTGTTTTGAAATGTAACAGCATTTCTATAAGTTTCAGAATGGTGTTACATGTTGAACTCGTGTTGAAATGCAACTAGCTAGGCAAAATGTTTTCTGAATTTTTATTTTTTGGGTATGCCTAATCTATTGACGAATTTTTCCTTGAAGCTTTAGTGTGGTGGAAGTAAGTAAATATATTTGTGAGACATTGCTACTAGGTTGTGCATTATACATCAAATGCTGAAGTAGGGAAGATGTGTTTTGACATGTCACAGCTCTTCATAATTTGAGAATGCTGTGACATGTTTTAGTGTGGTGGAAGTAAGTAAATATATTTGTCAGACACTGCTGCTAGGTTGTGAAATGTACAGCTAATGTGGAAGTTTTGAAGTTGTGTTTTGACATGTAATAGCATTTCTATATGTTTCAGAATGGTGTGACATGTAGAAGTCGTGTCGATTGGCAACTTGCTAGGCAATATCTCTGCTGAATTTTTGTTTTTTTGTATTCCAAATATTATGATGAACTTTTACTTGAAGCTTTAGTGTGGTGGACGTAAGTAAATATATTTGTGAGACATTGCAGCTAGGTTGTGCATTATACATCAAATGCAGAAGTTGGGAAGATGTGTTTGGACATGTAACAGCTCTGTATAATTTGAGAATGCTGTGACATGTTGAAGTCGTGTCGAAATACAACTAGCTGGGTAATATGTTTGCTGAATTTTTGTTTTTTGGGTATTCGAAATGTTTAGATGAATTTATACTTCAAGTTTTAGTGTTGTGGATGTAAGTAAATATATTTGTCAGACATTGCTGCTATTTTGTGCAATGTACATCAAATGTTGAGGTTGGGAAGTTGTGTTTTGACATGTAATAGCATTTCTATATGTTTCAGAATGGTGTGACATGTTGAAGTCGTGTCGATTGGCAACTATACATCAAGTGATGAAGTTGTTAAGATGTGTTTTGACATGTAACAGCTCTGTATAATTTGAGAATGCTGTGACAAGTTGAAGTCGTGTCGAAATGCAACTAGCTGGGAAGATAAGTTTTGACATGGAACAACAATTATATAAGTTTGAGAATGCTGTCACATGTTGAAGTCGTGTCGATTGGCAACTAGCTAGGCAAAATGTTTGCTGAATATTTGTTTTTTGGGTATTCCAAATGTTTTGATGAATTTTTACTTCAAGCTTTAGTGCGTTGGATGTAAATAAATATATTTGAGAGACATTGCTGCTAGGTTGTGCAATATTCATCAAATGCTGTAGTTGGGAAGATGTGTTTTGACATGTAACTACCCTGTATAATTGGAGAATACTATGACAATTTGAAGTCCTGTCGAAATGCATCTAGCTAGGCAATATGTTTGCTGAATTTTTGTTTCTTGGGTATTCAAAATATTTAGAATAATTTTTACTTCAAGCTTTAGTGTGGTGGACGTAAGTAAATATATTTGTGAGACATTGCAGCTAGGTTGTGCATTATACATCAAATGTAGAAGTTGGGAAGATGTGTTTGGACATGTAACAGCTCTGTATAATTTGAGAATGCTGTGACATGTTGAAGTCGTGTCGAAATACAACTAGCTGGGCATTATGTTTGCTGAATTTTTGTTTTTGTGTATTCGAAATGTTTAGATGAATTTTTACTTCAAGTTTTAGTGTGATGGATGTAAGTAAATATATTTGTCAGACATTGCTGTTATGTTGTGCAATATACATCAAATGTTGAAGCTGGGAACATATGTTTTGACATGGAACAGCAATTATATAAGTTTGAGAATGCTGTGACATGTTGATGTCGTGTTGATTGGCAACTAGCTAGGCAAAATGTTTGCTGAATATTTGTTTTTTGGGTATTCCAAATGTTTTGACGAATTTTTACTTCAAGCTTTAGTGCGTTGGATGTAAATAAACATATTTGAGAGACATTGCTGCTAGGTTGTGCAATATTCATCAAATGCTGTAGTTGGGAGGATGTGTTTGGACATGTAACAGCTCTGTATTATTTGAGAATGCCATGACATGTTGAAGTTTTGTCGAAATGCAACTAAATAGGCAAAATGTTAGCTCAATTTTTCTTTTTTGGGTATTCCAAATACGTTGATGAACTTTTACTTCAAGCTTTAGTATGGTGGAAGTAAGTAAATATATTTGTGATACATTGCTGCTAGGTTGTGCAATATACATCAAATGTTGAAGTTGGGAAGATGTGTTTTTCCATGTAACATCTCTGTATAATTTGAGAATGCTGTGACATGTTGAAGTAGTGTCGAAATGCAACTAGATAAGCAATATGTTTGCTGAATATTTGTTTTTTGGGTATTCGAAATGTTTAGATGAATTTTTACTTCAAGTTTAATGTGGTGGAAGTAAGTATATATATTTGTCAGACATTGCTGCTAGGTTGTGCAATGTACAGCAAATGTTGAAATTGGGAAGTAGTGTTTTGACATGTAATAGCATTTCTATATGTTTCAGAATGGTGTGACACGTAGAAGTCGTGTCGATTGGCAACTTGCTAGGCAATATCTCTGCTGAATTCTATTTTTCTTGTATTCCAAATATTTTGATGAACTTTTACTTGAAGCTTTAGTGTGGTGGAAGTAAGTAAATATATATGTTAGACATTGCTGCTAGGTTGTGCATTATACATCAAAAGCTGAAGTTGGGAAGATGTGTTTTGACATGTAACAGCTCTGTATAATTTGAGAAAGCTGTGACCTGTTGAAGTCGTGTCGAAATGCGACTGGCTAGGCAATATATTTGCTGAATTTTAATTTTTTGGGTATTCAAAATGTTTAGATGAATTTTTACTTCAAGTTTTAGTGTAAAGGATGTAAGTAAATATATTTGTCAGGCATTGCTGCTAGGTTGTGCAATAGACATCAAATGTTGAAGTTGGGAAGTTGTGTTTTGACATGTAACATAATCTCTATAAGTTTCAGAATGGTGTGACATGTGGAAGTTGTGTCGAAATGCAACTAAATAGGCAAAATGTTTGCTGAATTTTTGTTTTTTGGGTATAGGAAATGTTTAGATGAATTTTTACGTCAAGCCTTAGCGTGGTGGAAGTAAGTAAATATATTTGTGAGACATTGCTGCTAGGTTGCGCAATTTACATCAAATGCTGAAGTTGGGAAGATGCGTTTTCAAATGTAACAGTTCTGTATAGTTAGAGAATGCTGTGACATGTTGAAGTCGTGTCGAAATGCAACTAGCTAGGAAATATGTTTGCTGAATTTTTGTTTTTTGGGTATTCGAAATGTTTAGATGAATTTTTACTTCAAGCTTTAGTGTTGTGGAAGTAAGTAAATATATTTGACAGACATTGCTGCTAAGATGCGCAATATAAATCAAATGCTGAAGTTGGGAAGATGTGTTTTGACATGTAACAGTTCTGTATAATTTGAGAATGCTATGACATTTTGAAATCCTGTCGAAATGCAACTAGCTAGGCAATATGTTTGCTGAATTGTTGTTTCTTGGATATTTTAAATATTTAGGTGAATTTTTACTTCAAGCTTTAGTGTGGTGGACGTAAGTAAATATATTTGTGCGACATTGCTGTTAGGTTGTGCATTATACATCAAATGGTGAAGTTGGGAAGATGTGTTTTGACATGTAACAGCTCTGTATAATTTGGGAATACTGTGACATGTTGAAGTCCTGTCGAAATACAACTAGCCTGGCAATATGTATGCTGAATTTTTGTTTTTTGGGTATTCGAAATGTTTAGATTAATTTTTACTTAATGCTTTAATGTGGTGGAAGTAAGTCAATATATTTGTGAGACATTGCTGCTAGGTTGTGCATTATACATCCAATGGTGAAGTTGGGAAGATGTGTTTTGACATGTAACAGCTCTGTATAATTTGAGAATACTGTGACATGTTGAAGTCCTGTCGAAATACAACTAGCTGGGCAATATGTTTGCTGAATTTTTGTTTTTGGGTATTCGAAATGTTTAGATGAATTTTTACTTCAAGTTTTAGTGTGGTGGACGTAAGTAAATATATTTGTGAGACATTGGTGCTAGGTTGTGCATTATACATCAAATGGTGAAGTTCGGAAGATGTGTCTTGACATGTAACAACTCTGTATAATTTGAGAATGCTGTGAGATGTTGAAGTCGTGTCGAAATACAACTAGCTAGGCAAAATGTTTGCTGAATTTTTTTTTTTTGGTATTCGAAATGTTTAGATGAATTTTTAATTCAAGCTTTAGTGCGTTGGATGTAAGTAAATATATTTGAGAGACATTGCTGCTACGTTGTGCAATATTCATCAAATGCTGAAGTTGGGAAGATGTGTTTTGTCATCTCACAACTCTGTATAATTTGAGAATGCTGTGACATGTTGAAGGCGTGTCGAAATGCAACTAGCTAGGCAATATGTTTGCTGAATTTTTGTTTTTTGGATATTTTAAATATTTAGATGAATTTTTAATTCAAGCTTTAGTGTGGTGGACGTAAGTAAATATATTTGTGCGACATTGCTGTTAGGTTGTGCATTATAAATCAAATGCTGAAGTTGGGAAGATGTGTTTTGACATGTAACAGCTCTGTATAATTTGGGAATACTGTGACATGTTGAAGTCCTGTCGAAATACAACTAGCCTGGCAATATGTATGCTGAATTTTTGTTTTTTGGGTATTCGAAATGTTTAGATTAATTTTTACTTAATGCTTTAATGTGGTGGAAGTAAGTCAATATATTTGTGAGACATTGCTGCTAGGTTGTGCATTATACATCCAATGGTGAAGTTGGGAAGATGTGTTTTGACATGTAACAGCTCTGTATAATTTGAGAATACTGTGACATGTTGAAGTCCTGTCGAAATACAACTAGCTGGGCAATATGTTTGCTGAATTTTTGTTTTTGGGTATTCGAAATGTTTAGATGAATTTTTACTTCAAGTTTTAGTGTGGTGGACGTAAGTAAATATATTTGTGAGACATTGGTGCTAGGTTGTGCATTATACATCAAATGGTGAAGTTCGGAAGATGTGTCTTGACATGTAACAACTCTGTATAATTTGAGAATGCTGTGAGATGTTGAAGTCGTGTCGAAATACAACTAGCTGGGCAATATGTTTGCTGAATTTTTTTTGGGTATTCGAAATGTTTAGATGAATTTTTACTTCAAGTTTTAGTGTGATGGATGTAAGTAAATATATTTGTCTGACATTGCTGCTAGGTTGTGCAATATACATCAAATAATGAAGTTGCGAAGTTGTGTTTTGAAATGTAACAGCATTTCTATAAGTTTCAGAATGGTGTTACATGTTGAACTCGTGTTGAAATGCAACTAGCTAGGCAAAATGTTTTCTGAATTTTTATTTTTTGGGTATGCCAAATCTATTGACGAATTTTTCCTTGAAGCTTTAGTGTGGTGGAAGTAAGTAAATATATTTGTGAGACATTGCTACTAGGTTGTGCATTATACATCAAATGCTGAAGTAGGGAAGATGTGTTTTGACATGTCACAGCTCTTCATAATTTGAGAATGCTGTGACATGTTTTACTGTGGTGGAAGTAAGTAAATATATTTGTCTGACACTGCTGCTAGGTTGTGAAATGTACAGCTAATGTTCAAGTTTTGAAGTTGTGTTTTGACATGTAATAGCATTTCTATATGTTTCAGAATGGTGTGACATGTAGAAGTCGTGTCGATTGGCAACTTGCTAGGCAATATCTCTGCTGAATTTTTGTTTTTTTGTATTCCAAATATTATGATGAACTTTTACTTGAAGCTTTAGTGTGGTGGAAGTAAGTAAATATATTTGTGAGACATTGGTGCTAGGTTGTGCATTATACATCAAATGGTCAAGTTGGGAAGATGTGTCTTGACATGTAACAGCTCTGTATAATTTGAGAATGCTGTGAGATGTTGAAGTCGTGTCGAAATACAACTAGCTAGGCAAAATGTTTGCTGAATTTTTTTTTTTTGGTATTCGAAATGTTTAGATGAATTTTTAATTCAAGCTTTAGTGCGTTGGATGTAAGTAAATATATTTGAGAGACATTGCTGCTACGTTGTGCAATATTCATCAAATGCTGAAGTTGGGAAAATGTGTTTTGACATCTCACAACTCTGTATAATTTGAGAATGCTGTGACATTTTGAAGGCGTGTCGAAATGCAACTAGCTAGGCAATATGTTTGCTGAATTTTTGTTTTTTGGATATTTTAAATATTTAGATGAATTTTTACTTCAAGCTTTAGTGTGGTGGACGTAAGTAAATATATTTGTGCGACATTGCTGTTAGGTTGTGCATTATACATCAAATGCTGAAGTTGGGAAGATGTGTTTGGACATGTAACAGCTCTGTATAATTTGAGAATGCTGTGACATGTTGAAGTCGTGTCGAAATGCAACTAGCTGGGGAATATGTTTCCTGAATTGTTGTTTTTGGGTATTTGAAATGTTTAGATGAAGTTTTACTTCAAGTTTTAGTGTGGAGGACGTAAGTAAATATATTTGTGCGACATTGCTGTTAGGCTGTGCATTATACATCAAATGGTGAAGTTGGGAAGATGTGTTTTGACATGTAACAGCTCTGTATAATTTGATAATGCTGTGACATGTTGAAGTTGTGTCGAAATGCAACTAGCTAGGCAATATGTTTGCTGAATTTTTGTTTTTTGGGTATTCGAAATGTTTTGATGAATTTTAACTTCAAGCTTTAGTGTGGTGGAAGTAAGTAAATATATTTGTGAGACATTGCTGCTAGGTTGTGCATTATACATCAATTGGTCAAGTTGGGAAGATGTGTCTTGACATGTAACAGCTCTGTATAATTTGAGAATGCTGTGACATGTTGAAGTTGTGTCGAAATACAACTAGCTAGGCAATATGTTTGCTGAATTTTTGTTTTTTGGGTATTCGAAATGTTTTGATGAATTTTAACTTCAAGCTTTAGTGTGGTGGAAGTAAGTAAATATATTTGTGAGACATTGCTGCTAGGTTGTGCATTATACATCAAATGGTCAAGTTGGGAAGATGTGCCTTGACATGTAACAGCTCTGTATAATTTGAGAATGCTGTGAGATGTTGAAGTCATGTCGAAATACAACTAGTTGGCCAATATGTTTGCTGAATTTTTGTTTTTGGGTATTCAAAATGTTTAGATGAATTTTTACTTCAAGTTTTAGTGTGATGGATGTAAGTAAATATATTTGTCTGACATTGCTGCTAGGTTGTGCAATATACATCGAATAATGAAGTTGGGAAGTTGTGTTTTGAAATGTAATTGCATTTCTATAAGTTTCAGAATGGTGTGACATGTTGAAATCGTGTTGAAATGCAACTAGCGAGGCAAAATGTTTGCTGAATTTTTATTTTTTGGGTATGTCAAATCTATTGACGAATTTTTCCTTGAAGGTTTAGCTTGGTGGATGTCAGTAAATATATTTGTGAGACATTGCTGCTAGGTTGTGCATTATACATCAAATGCTGAAGTTGGGAAGAGATAGATTTTGACAAGTAACAGCATTTCTATAAGTTTCAGAATGGTGTGACATGTTGAAGTTGTGTCGAAATGCAACTAAATAGGCAAAATGTTTGCTGAATATTTGTTTTTTGGGCATTGCAAATGTTTAGATGAATTTTTACTTCACGCTTTAATGTGGTGGAAGTAAGTAAATATATTTGTCCGACATTGCTGCTAGGTTGCGCAATATACATCAAATGCTGAAGTTGGGAAGATGTGTTTTGACATGTAACAGCACTGTATAATTTGAGAATGCTGTGACATGTTGAAGTCGTGTCGAAATGCAACTAGATAAGCAATATGTTTGCTGAATATTTATTTTTTGGGTATTCGAAATGTTTAGATGAATTTTTACTTCAAGTTTAATGTGGTGGAAGTAAGTAAATATATTTGTCAGACATTGCTGTTAGGTTGTGCATTATACATCAAAAGCTGAAGTCGGGAAGATGTGTTTTGACATCTAACAGCTCTGTATAATTTGAGAAAGCTGTGACCTGTTGAAGTCGTGTCGAAATGCAACTGGCTAGGCAATATGTTTGCTGAATTTTAATTTTTTGGGTATTCAAAATGTTTAGATGAATTTTTACTTCAAGTTTTAGTGTAAAGGATGTAAGTAAATAAATTTGTCAGGCATTGCTGCTAGGTTGTGCAATAGACATCAAATGTTGAAGTTGGGAAGTTGTGTTTTGACATGTAACAGAATCTCTATAAGTTTGAGAAAGCTGTGACATGTGGAAGTTGTGTCGAAGTGCAACTATATAGGCAAAATTTTTGCTGAATTTTGGTTTTTTGGGTATTGGAAATGTTTAGATGAATTTTTACTTCAACCTTTAGCGTGGTTGAAGTAAGTAAATATATTTGTGTGACATTGCTGCTAGGTTGCACAATTTACATCAAATGCTGTAGTTGGGAAGATGCGTTTTCAAATGTAACAGTTCTGTATAGTTAGAGAATGCTGTGACATGTTGAAGTCGGGTCGAAATGCAACTAGCTAGGAAATATGTTTGCTGAATTTTTGTTTTTTGGGTATTTGAAATGTTTAGATGAATTTTTACTTCAAGCTTTAGTGTTGTGGAAGTAAGTAAATATATTTGACAGACATTGCTGCTAAGATGCGCAATATAAATCAAATGCTGAAGTTGGGAAGATGTGTTTTGACATGTAACAATTCTGTATAATTTGAGAATGCTATGACATTTTGAAATCCTGTCGAAATACAACTAGCTAGGCAATATGTTTGCTGAATTGTTGTTTTTTGGATATTTTAAATATTTAGATGAATTTTTACTTCAAGCTTTAGTGTGGTGGATGTAAGTAAATATATTTGTGCGACATTGCTGTTAGGATGTGCAATATAAATCAAATGCTGAAGTTGGGAAGATGTGTTTTGAAATGTAACAGTTCTGTATAGTTTGAGAATGCTATGACATGTTGAGGTCGTGTCAAATTGCAACTAGCTAGGCAATTTGATTACTGAATTTTTGTTTTTTTTTGTATTTGAAATCTTTAGATGAATTTTTACTTCAAGCCAATGTGGTGGAAGTAAGTAAATATATTTGTGAGACATTTCTTCTAGGTCGTGCAATACGCATCAAATGTTGACGTTGGGAAGATATGTTTCTACATGGAACATAAGTTATATAAGTTTGAGAATGCTGTGACATGTTGAAGTCGTGTCGATTGGCAACTAGCTAGGCAAAATGTTTGCTGAATTTTTTTTTTTTTTTTGGTATTCAAAATGTTTAGATGAATTTTTACTTCAAGCTTTAGTGCGTTGGATGTAAGTAAATATATTTGTGAGACATTGCTGCTAGGTTGCGCAATTTACATCAAATGCTGAAGTTGGGAAGATATGTTTTGACATGTAACAGTTCTGTATAATTTGAGAATGCTATGACATTTTGAAATCCTGTCGAAATACAACTAGCTAGGCAATATGTTTGCTGAATTGTATTTTTTTGGATATTTTAAATATTTAGATGAATTTTTACTTCAAGCTTTTGTGTGGTGGACGTAAGTAAATATATTTGTGTGACATTGCTGTTAGGTTGTGCATTATACATCAAATGCTGAAGTTGGGAAGATGTGTTTGGACATGTAACAGCTCTTTATAATTTGAGAATGCTGTGACATGTTGAACTCGTGTCGAAATGCAACTCGCTAGGGAATATGTTTGCTGAATTTTTGTTTTTTGGGTATTCGAAATGTTTTGATGAGTTTTGACTTCAAGCTTTAGTGTGTTGGATGTAAGTAAATATATTTGAGAGACATTGCTGCTAGGTTGTGCAATATTCATCAAATGCTGAAGTTGGGAAGTTGCGTTTTCAAATGTAACAGTTCTGTATAGTTTGAGAATGCTGTGACATGTTGAAGTCGTGTCGAAATGCAACTAGCTAGGAAATATGTGTGCTGAATTTTTGTTTTTTTAGTATTCGAAATGTTTAGATGAATTTTTACTTCATGCTTTAGTGTGGTGGAAGTAAGTCAATATATTTGTGAGACATTGCTGCTAGGTTGTGCATTATACAACAAATGTTAAAGTTGGGAAGCTGTGTTTTGACATGTAACAGCTCTGTATAATTTGAGAATGCTGTGACATGTTGAACTTGTGTCGAAATGCAACTAGCTAGGCAATATGTTTGCTGAATTTTTGTTTTTTGGGTATTCGAAATGTTTTGATGAATTTTAACTTCAAACTTTAGTGTGGTGGAAGTAAGTAAATATATTTGTGAGACATTGGTGCTAGGTTGTGCATTATACATCAAATGGTCAAGTTGGGAAGATGTGTCTTGACATGTAACAGCTCTGTATAATTTGAGAATGCTGTGAGATGTTGAAGTCGTGTCGAAATACAACTAGCTAGGCAAAATGTTTGCTGAATTTTTTTTTTTTGGTATTCGAAATGTTTAGATGAATTTTTAATTCAAGCTTTAGTGTGTTGGATGTAAGTAAATATATTTGAGAGACATTGCTGCTACGTTGTGCAATATTCATCAAATGCTGAAGTTGGGAAGATGTGTTTTGTCATCTCACAACTCTGTATAATTTGAGAATGCTGTGACATGTTGAAGTCGTGTCGAAATGCAACTAGCTAGGCAATATGTTTGCTGAATTTTTGTTTTTTGGATATTTTAAATATTTAGATGAATTTTTACTTCAAGCTTTAGTGTGGTGGACGTAAGTAAATATATTTGTGCGACATTGCTGTTAGGTTGTGCATTATACATCAAATGCTGAAGTTGGGAAGATGTGTTTGGACATGTAACAGCTCTGTATAATTTGAGAATGCTGTGACATGTTGAAGTCGTGTCGAAATGCAACTAGCTAGGGAATATGTTTGCTGAATTTTTGATTTTTGGATATTGTAAATATTTAGATGAATTTTTACGTCAAGCTTTAGTGTGGTGGAAGTAAGTAAATATATTTGTGAGACATTGCTGCTAGGTTGTGCATTATACATCAAATGGTGAAGTTGGGAAGATGTGTTTTGACATGTAACAGCTCTGTATAATTTGAGAATGCTGTGACATGTTGAAGTCCTGTCGAAATACAACTAGCTGGGCAATATGTTTGCTGAATTTTTGTTTTTGGGTATTCGAAATGTTTAGATTAATTTTTACTTCAAGTTTTAGTGTGATGGATGTAAGTAAATATATTTGTCTGACATTTCTGCTAGGTTGTGCAATATACATCGAATAATGAAGTTGGGAAGTTGTGTTTTGAAATGTCACAGCATTTCTATATGTTTCAGAATGGCGTGACATGTTGAAATCGTGTTGAAATTCAACTAGCTAGGCAAAATGTTTGCTGAATTTTTATTTTTTGGGTATGCCAAATTTATGGACGAATTTTTCCTTGAAGGTTCAGTGTGGCGGATGTCAGTAAATATATTTGTGAGACATTGCTGCTAGGTTGTGCATTATACATCAAATGCTGAAGTTGCGAAGAGATAGATTTTGACATGTAAAAGCATTTCTAAAGTTTCAGAATAGTGTGACATGTTGAAGTTGTGTCGAAATGCAACTAAATAGGCAAAATGTTTGCTGAATTTTGTTTTTTGGGTATTCGAAATGTTTAGATGAATTTTTACTTCAAGTTTAATGTGGTGGAAGTAAGTAAATATATTTGTCAGACATTGCTGCTAAGTTTTGCAATGTACAGCAAATGTTGAAGTTGGGAAGTTGTGGTTTGACATGTAATAGCATTTCTAAATGTTTCAGAATGGTGTGACATGTAGAAGTCGTGTCGATTGGCAACTTGCTAGGCAATATCTTTGCTGAATTTTTGTTTTTTAGGTATTCCAAATATTTTGATGAACTTTTACTTGAAGCTTTAGTGTGGTGGAAGTAAGTAAATATATATGTGAGATATTGCTGCTAGGTTGTGCATTATACATCAAAAGCTGAAGTTGGGAAGATGTGTTTTGACATGTAACAGCTCAATATAATTTGAGAAAGCTGTGACCTGTTGAAGTCGTGTCGAAATGAGACTGGCTAGGCAATATGTTTGCTGAATTTAAATTTTTTGGGTATTCAAAATGTTTAGATGAATTTTTACTTCAAGTTTTAGTGGAAAGGATGTAAGTAAATATATTTTTCAGGCATTGCTGCTAGGTTGTGCAATAGACATCAAATGTTGAAGTTGGGAAGTTGTGTTTTGACCTGTAACAGAATCTCTATAAGTTTCAGAATGGTGTGACATGTGGAAGTTGTGTCGAAATGCAACTAAATAGGCAAAATGTTTGCTGAATTTTGGTTTTTTGGGTATTGGAAATGTTTAGATGAATTTTTACTTCAACCTTTAGCGTGGTGGAAGTAAGTAAATATATTTGTGAGACATTGCTGCTAGGTGAGCAATTTACATCAAATGCTGAAGTTGGGAAGATGCGTTTTCCAATGTAACAGTTCTGTATAGTTAGAGAATGCAATGACATGTTGAAGTCGTGTCGAAATGCAACTAGCTAGGAAATATGTTTGCTGAATTTTTGTTTTTTGGGTATTCGAAATGTTTAGATGAATTTTTACTACAAGCTTTAGTGTTGTGGAAGTAAGTAAATATATTTGACAGACATTGCTGCTAAGATGCGCAATATAAATCAAATGCTGAAGTTGGGAAGATGTGTTTTGATATGTAACAGTTCTGTATAATTTGAGAATGCTATGACATTTTGAAATCCTGTCGAAATACAACTAGCTAGGCAATATGTTTGCTGAATTGTATTTTTTTGGATATTTTAAATATTTAGATGAATTTTTACTTCAAGCTTTAGTGTGGTGGACGTAGGTAAATATATTTGTGCGACATTGCTGTTAGGTTGTGCATTATACATCAAATGCTGAAGTTGGGAAGATGTGTTTGGACATGTAACAGCTCTGTATAATTTGAGAATATTGTGACATGTTGAAGTCGTGTCGAAATGCAACTAGCTAGGGAATATGTTTGCTGAATTTTTGATTTTTGGATATTGTAAATATTTAGATGAAGTTTTACGTCAAGCTTTAGTGTGGTGGAAGTAAGTAAATATATTTGTGAGACATTGCTGCTAGGTTGTGCATTATACATTAAATGGTGAAGTTGGGATGATGTGTTTTGACATGTAACAGCTCTGTATAATTTGAGAATGCTGTGACATGTTGAAGTTGTGTCAAAATGCAACTAGCTAGGCAATATGTTTGCTGAATTTTTGGTTTTTGTGTATTCGAAATGTTTTGATGAATTTTAACTTCAAGCTTTAGTGTGGTGGAAGTAAGTAAATATATTTGTGAGACATTGGTGCTAGGTTGTGCATTATACATCAAATGGTCAAGTTGGGAAGATGTGTCTTGACATGTAACAGCTCTGTATAATTTGAGAATGCTGTGAGATGTTGAAGTCGTGTCGAAATACAACTAGCTGGGCAATATGTTTGCTGAATTTTTGTTTTTTGTTATTCGAAATGTTTAGATGAATTTTTACTTCAAGTTTTAGTGTGATGGATGTAAGTAAATATATTTGTCTGACATTTCTGCTAGGTCGTGCAATATACATCGAATAATGAAGTTGGGATGTTGTGTTTTGAAATATAACAGCATTTCTATAAGTTTCAGAATGGTGTGACATGTTGAAATCGTGTTGAAATGCAACTAGCTAGGCAAAATGTTTGCTGAATTTTTATTTTTTGGGTATGCCAAATCTATGGACGAATTTTTCCTTGAAGGTTTAGTGTGGCGGATGTCAGTAAATATATTTGTGAGACATTGCTGCTAGGTTGTGCATTATACATCAAATGCTGAAGTTGGGAAGAGATAGATTTTGACATGTAAAAGCATTTCTAAAGTTTCAGAATAGTGTGACATGTTGAAGTTGTGTAGAAATGCAACTAAATAGGCAAAATGTTTGCTGAATTTTTGTTTTTTGGGTTTCGAAATGTTTAGATGAATTTTTACTTCACGCTTTAGTGTGGTGGAAGTAAGTAAATATATTTGTGCGACATTGCTGCTAGGTTGCGCAATATACATCAAATGCTGAAGTTGGGAAGATGTGTTTTGACATGTAACAGCACTGTATAATTTGAGAATGTTGTGACATGTTGAAGTCGTGTCGAAATGCAACTAGATAGGCAACATCTTTTGCTGAATATTTATTTTTTTGGTAATCGAAATGTTTAGATGAATTTTTACTTCAAGTTTTAGTGTGGTGGAAGTAAGTAAATATATTTGTCAGACATTGCTGCTAGGTTGTGCAATGTATAGCAAATGTTGAAGTTGGGAAGTTGTGTTTTGACATGTAATAGCATTTCTATATGTTTCAGAACGGTGTCACATGTAGAAGTCGTGTCCATTGGCAACTAGCTAGGCAATATCTTTGCTGAATTTTTGTCTTTTGGGTATTCCAAATATTTTGATGAACTTTTACTTGAAGCTTTAGTGTGGTGGAAGTAAGTAATTATATATGTGAGACATTGCAGCTAGGTTGTGCATTATACATCAAAAGCTGAAGTTGGGAAGATGTGTTTTGACATGTAACAGCTCTGTATAATTTGAGAAAGCTGTGACCTGTTGAAGTCGTGTCGAAATGCGACTGGCTAGGCAATATGTTTGCTGAATTTTAATTTTTTGGGTATTCAAAATGTTTAGATGAATTTTTACTTCAAGTTTTAGTGTAAAGGATGTAAGTAAATATATTTGTCAGGCATTGCTGCTAGGTTGTGCAATAGACATCAAATGTTGAAGTTGGGAAGTTGTGTTTTGACATGTAACAGAATCTCTATAAGTTTCAGAATGGTGTGACATGTGGAAGTTGTGTCGAAGTGCAACTAAATAGGCAAAATTTTTGCTGAATTTTTTTTTTTTGGGTCTTGGAAAAGTTTAGATGAATTTTTACTTCAAGCTTTAGGGTGGTGGAAGTAAGTAAATATATTTGTGAGACATTGGTGCTAGGTTGCGCAATATACATAAAATGCTGAAGTTGGGAAGATGTGTTTTCAAATGTAACAGTTCTGTATTGTTAAAGAATGCTGTGACATGTTGATGTCGTGTCAAAATGCAACTAGCTAGGAAATATGTTTGCTGAATTTTTGTTTTTTGTGTATTCCAAATGTTTTGATGAATTTTTACTTCAAGCTAATGTGGTGGAAGTAAGAAAATATATTTGTGAGACACTTCATCTAGGTTGTGCAATGCGCATCAAATGTTGAAGTTGGGAAGATGTGTTTTGACATGTAACAGCAATTATATAAGTTTGAGAATGCTGTGACATGTTGAAGTCGTGTCGATTGGCAACTAGCTAGGCAAAATGTTTGCTGAATTTTTGTTTTTTGGGTATTCCAAATGTTTTGATGAATTCTTACTTGAAGCTTTAGTGTGGTGGAAGTAAGTAAATATATTTGTGAGACATTGCTGCTAGGTTGTGCATTATAGATTAAATGGTGAAGTTGGGAAGATGTGTTTTGACATGTCACAGCTCTGTATAATTTGAGAATGCTGTGACATGTTGAGGTCGTGTCGAAATACAACTAGCAGGGCAATATGTTTGCTGAATTTTTGTTTTTTGATTATTCAAAATGTTTAGATGAATTTTTACTTCAAGTTTTAGTGTGATCGATGTAAGTAATTATATTTGTCTGACATTGCTGCTAGGTTGTGCAATATACATCCAATAATGAAGTTGGGTAATGGAAATGTTTAGATGAATTTTTACTTCACGCTTTAGTGTGGTGGAAGTAAGTAAATATATTTGTGCGACATTGCTGCTAGGTTGCGCAATATAAATCAAATGCTGAAGTTGGGATGATGTGTTTTGACATGTAACAGCTCTGTATAATTTGAGAATGCTGTGACATGTTGAAGTCGTGTCGAAATGCAACTAGATAGGCAATATGTTTGCTGAATATTTGTTTTTTGGGTATTCGAAATGTTTAGATGAATTTTTACTTCAAGTTTTAGTGTGGTGGAAGTAAGTAAATATATTTGTCAGACATTGCTGCTAGGTTGTGCAATGTATAGTAAATGTTGAAGTTGGGAAGTTGTGTTTTGACATGTAATAGCATTTCTATATGTTTCAGAATGGTGTCACATGTAGATGTCGTGTCGATTGGCAACTAGCTAGGCAATATCTTTGCTGAATTTTTGTTTTTTGGGTATTCCAAATATGTTGATGAACTTTTACTTGAGGCTTTAGTATGGTGGAAGTAAGTAAATATATTTGTGAGACATTGGTGCTAGGTTGTGCATTATACATCAAATGGTGAAGTTGGGAAGATGTGTTTGGACATGTAACAGCTCTGTATAATTTGAGAATGCTGTGACATGTTGAAGTCGTGTCGAAATGCAACTAGCTAGGTAATATGTTTGCTGAATTTTTGTTTTTTTTGTATTCGAAATGTTTAGATGAATTTTTACTTCATGCTTTAGTGTGGTGGAAGTAAGTCAATATATTTGCGAGACATTGCTGCTAGGTTGTGCATTATACATCAAATGTTAAACTTGGGAAGCTGTGTTTTGACATGTAACAACTCTGTATAATTTGAGAATGCTATGACATTTTGAAATCCTGTCAAAATGCAACTAGATAGGCAATATGTTTGCTGAATATTTGTTTATTGGGTATTCCAAATATTTTGATGAACTTTTGACTTGAAGCATTAGTGTGGTGGAAGTAAGTAAATATATATGTGAGACATTGCTGCTAGGTTGTGCATTATACATCAAATAATGAAGTTGGGAAGTTGTGTTTTGGAATGTAACTGCAGTTCTATAAGTTTCAGAATGGTGTGACATGTTGAACTCGTGTTGAAATGCAACTAGCTAGGTATAATGTTTACTGAATTTTTCTTTTTTGGGTATGCCAAATCTATTGAGGAATATTTCCTTGAAGCTTTAGTGTGGTGGATGTCAGAAAATATATTTGTGAGACATTGCTGCTAGATTGTGCATTATACATCAAATGCTGAAGTTGGGAAGAGACAGATTTTGACATGTTACAGCATTTCTATTAGTTTCAGAATGGTGTGGCATGTTGAAGTTGTGTCGAAATGCAACTAAATAGGCAAAATGCTAACTGAATTTTTGTTTTTTGGGTATTCCATATGTTTTGATGAATTCTTACTTGAAGCTTTATTGTGGTGGAAGTAAGTAAATATATTTGTGAGACATTGCTACTAGGTTGTGCATTATACATCAAATGCTGAAGTAGGGAAATGTGTTTTGACATGTCACAGCTCGGTATAATTTGAGAATGCTGTGACATGTTTTAGTGTGGTGGAAGTAAGTAAATATATTTGTCAAACATTGCTGCTAGGTTGTGCAATGTACAGCAAATGTTGAAGTTTTGAAGTTGTGTTTTGACATGTAATAGCATTTCTATATGTTTCAGAATGGTGTGACGTGTAGAAGTCGTGTCGATTGGCAACTAGCTAGGCAATATCTTTGCTGAATTTTTATTTTTTTGGTATTCCAAATATTTTGATGAACTTTTACTTGAAGCTTTATTATGGTGGAAGTAAGTAAATATATTTGTGATACATTGCTGCTAGGTTGTGCATTATACATCAGAAGCTGAAGTTGGGAAGATGTGTTTTCACATGTAACAGCATTTCTATAAGTTTTAGAATGGTGTGACATGTTGAAGTTGTATCGAAATGCAACTAAATAGGCAAAATGTTTGCTGAATTTTTATCTTTTGGGTATTCCAAATATTTTGATGAACTTTTGCTTGAAGCTTTATTATGGTGGAAGTAAGTAAATATATTTGTGATACATTGCTGCTATGTTGTGCATTATACATCAGAAGCTGAAGTTGGGAATATGTGTTTTGACATGTAACAGCATTTCTATAAGTTTTAGAATGGTGTGACATGTCGAAGTTGTGTCGAAATGCAACTAAATAGGCAAAATGTTTGCTGAATATTTATTTTTTGGGTTTTCAAAATGTTTTGATGAATTTTTACTTCAAGTTTTAGTGTAAAGGATGTAAATAAATATATTTGTCAGGCATTGCTGCTAGGTTGTGTAATAGACATCAAATGTTGAAGTTGGGAAGTTGTGTTTTGACATGTAACAGCATCTCTATAAGTTTCAGAATGGTGTGACATGTTGAAGTTGTGTTGAAATGCAACTAAATAGGCAAAATGTTTGCTGAATTTTGGTTTTTTGGGTCTTGGAAAAGTTTAGATGAATTTTTACTTCAAGCTTTAGTGTGGTGGAAGTAAGTAAATATATTTGTTAGACATTGCCGCTAGGTTGCGCAATATACATAAAATGCTGAAGTTGGGAAGATGTGTTTTGAAATGTAACAGTTATGTATAGTTTGAGAATGCTATGACATGTTGAGGTCGTGTCGCAATGCAACTAGCTAGGCAATTTGATTGCTGAATTTTTGTTTTTTTTGTATTTGAAATCTTTAGATGAATTTTTACTTCAAGCCAATGTGGTGGAAGTAAGTAAATATATTTGTGAGACATTTCTTCTAGGTCGTGCAATACGCATCAAATGTTGACGTTGGGAAGATATGTTTGTACATGGAACAGAAGTTATATAAGTTTGAGAATGCTGTGACATGTTGAAGTCGTGTCGATTGGCAACTAGCTAGGCAAAATGTTTGCTGAATTTTTTTTTCTTTGTTATTCGAAATGTTTAGATGAATTTTTACTTCAAGCTTTAGTGCGTTGGATGTAAGTAAATATATTTGAGAGACATTGCTGCTAGGTTGTGCAATATTCATCAAATGCTGAAGCTGGGAAGATGTGTTTTGACATCTCACAACTCTGTATAATTTGAGAATGCTGTGACATGTTGAAGGCGTGTCGAAATGCAACTAGCTAGGCAATATGTTTGCTGAATTTTTGTTTTTTTTATATATTAAATATTTAGATGAATTTTTACTTCAAGCTTTAGTGTGGTGGACGTAAGTAAATATATTTGTGCGACATTGCTGTTAGGTTGTGCATTATACATCAAATGCTGAAGTTGGGAAGATGTGTTTGGACATGTAACAGCTCTGTATAATTTGAGAATGCTGTGACATGTTGAAGTCGTGTCGAAATGCAACTAGCTAGGGAATATGTTTGCTGAAGTTTTGATTTTTGGATATTGTAAATATGTAGATGAATTTTTACTTCAAGCTTTATTGTGGTGGAAGTAAGTAAATATATTTGTGAGACATTGCTGCTAGGTTGTGCATTATACATCAAACGGTCAATTCGGGAAGATGTGTCTTGACATGTAACAGCTCTGTATAATTTGAGAATGCTGTGAGATGTTGAAGTCGTGTCGAAATACAACTAGCTGGGCAATATGTTTGCTGAATTTTTGTTTTTGGGTATTCGAAATGTTTTGATGAATTTTAACTTCAAGCTTTAGTGTGGTGGAAGTAAGTAAATATATATGTGAGACATTGGTGCTAGGTTGTGCATTATACATCAAATGGTCAAGTTGGGAAGATGTGTCTTGACATGTAACAGCTCTGTATAATTTGAGAATGCTGTGAGATGTTGAAGTCGTGTCGAAATACAACTAGCTGGGCAATATGTTTGCTGGATTTTTGTTTTTGGGTATTCAAAATGTTTAGATGAATTTTTACTTCAAGTTTTAGTGTGATGGATGTAAGTAAATATATTTGTCTGACAATGCTGCTAGGTTGTGCAATATACATCGAATAATGAAGTTGGTTAGTTGTGTTTTGAAATGTAAAAGCATTTCTATAAGTTTCAGAATGGTGTGACATGTTGAACTCGTGTTGAAATGCAACTAGCTAGGCAAAATGTTTGCTGAATTTTTATTTTTTGGGTATGCCAAATCTATTGACGAATTTTTCCTTGAAGGTTTAGTGTGGTGGATGTCAGTAAATATATTTGTGGGACATTGCTGCTAGGTTGTGCATTATACATCAAATGCTGAAGTTGGGAAGAGATAGATTTTGACATGTAACAGCATTTCTATAAGTTTCAGAATGGTGTGACATGTTCAAGTTGTGTCGAAATGCAACTAAATAGGCAAAATGTTTGCTGAATTTTGTTTTTTGGGTATTGCAAATGTTTAGATGCATTTTTACTTCACGCTTTAGTGTGGTGGAAGTAAGTAAATATATTTGTGCGCCATTGCTGCGAGGTTGCGCAATATACATCAAATGATGAAGTTGGGAAGATGTGTTTTGACATGTAACAGCACTGTATAATTTGAGAATGCTATGACATGTTGAAGTCGTGTCGAAATGCAACTAGATAGGCAATATGTTTGCTGAATATTTGTTTTTTGGGTATTCCAAATATTTTGATGAACTTTTACTTGAAGCTTTAGTGTGGTGGAAGTAAGTAAATATATATGTGAGACATTGCTGCTAGGTTGTGCATTATACATCAAAAGCTGAAGTTGGGAAGATGTGTTTTGACATCTAACAGCTCTGTATAATTTGAGAAAGCTGTGACCTGTTGAAGTCGTGTCTTAATGCGACTAGCTAGGCAATATGTTTGCTGAATTTTTATTTTTTGGGTATTCAAAATGTTTAGATGAATTTTTACTTCAAGTTTTAGTGTAAAGGATGTGTAAAGGAAGTAAGTAAATATATTTGTCAGGCTTTGCTGCTACGTTATGCAATAGACATCAAATGTTAAAGTTGGGAAGTTGTGTTTTGACATGTAACAGAATCTCTATAAGTTTCAGAATGGTGTGACATGTAGAAGTTGTGTCGAAATGCAACTAAATAGGCAAAATGTTTGCTGAATTTTTTGTTTTTTGGGTCTTGGATAAGTTTAGATGAATTTTTACTTCAAGCTTTAGTGTTGTGGAAGTAAGTAAATATATTTGTGAGACATTGCCGCTAGGTTGCGCAATATACATAAAATGCTGAAGTTGGGAAGATGTGTTTTCAAATGTAACAGTTCTGTATAGTTAAAGAATGTTGTGCCATGTTGAAGTCGTGTCAAAATGCAACTAGCTAGGAAATATGTTTGCTGAATTTTTGTTTTTTGTGTATTCCAAATGTTTTGATGAATTTTTACTTCAAGCTAATGTGGTTAAAGTACGTAAATATATTTGTGAGACACTTCATCTAGGTTGTGCAATGCGCATCAAATGTTAAAGTTGGGAAGATGTGTTTTGACATGTAACAGCAATTAAATAAGTTTGAGAATGCTGTGACATGTTGAACTCGTGTCAATTGGCAACTAGCTAGGCAAAATGTTTGCTGAATTTTTGTTTTTTGGGTATTCCAAATATTTTGATGAACTTTTACTTGAAGCTTTAGTGTGGTGGAAGTAAGTAAATATATTTGTGAGACATTGCTGCTAGGTTGTGCATTATACATCAAATGTTAAAGTTGGGAAGCTGTGTTTTGACATGTAACAGCTCTGTATAATTTGAGAATGCTATGACATTTTAAAATCCTGTCGAAATGCAACTAGCTAGGCAATATGTTTGCTGAAGTTTTGTTTTTTGGATATTGTAAATGTTTAGATGAATTTTTACTTCAAGTTTTAGTGTGATGGATGTAAGTAAATATATTTGTCTGACATTGCTGCTAGGTTGTGCATTATACATCAAAAATGAAGTTGGGAAGTTGTGTTTTGAAATGTAACAGCATTTCTATAAGTTTCAGAATGGTGTGAGATGTTGAACTCGAGTTGAAATGCAACTAGCTAGGCAAAATGTTTGCTGAATTTTTATTTTTTGGGTATGCCAAATCTATTGACGAATTTTTCATTGAAGCTTTAGTGTGGTGGATGTCAGTAAATATATTTGTGAGACATTGCTGCTAGGTTGTGCATTATACATCAAATGCTGAAGTTGGGAAGAGATAGATTTTGACATGTAACAGAACTTCTATAAGTTTCAGAATGGTGTGACATGTTTAAGATTTGTCGAAATGCAACTAAAAAAGTAAAATGTGTGCTGAATTTTTTTTTTCGGGTATTGGAAATGTTTAGATGAATTTTTACTTCGCGCTTTAGTGTGGTGGAAGTAAGTAAATATATTTGTGCGACAATGCTGCTAGGTTGCGCAATATACATCAAATGCTGAAGTTGGGAAGAAGTTTTTTGACATGTAATAGCTCTGTATAATTTGAGAATGCTGTGACATGTTGAAGTCGTGTCGAAATTCTACTAGATAGGCAATATGTTTGCTGAATTTTTGTTTTTTGTGTATTCCAAATGTTTTGATGAATTTTTACTTCAAGTTTTAGTGTGGTGGAAGTAAGTAAATATATTTGTCAGACATTGCTGCTAGGTTGTGCAATGTATAGCAAATGCTGAAGTTGGGAAGATGTGTTTTCAAATGTAACAGTTCTGTAAAGTTAAAGAATGCTGTGACATGTTGAAGTCGTGTCGAAATGCAACTAGCTAGGAAATATGTTTGCTGAATTTTTGTTTTTTGGCTATTCCAAATGTTTTGATGAATTTTTATTTCAAGCTAATGTTTTGTGAGACACTACATCTAGGTTGTGCAATGCGCATCAAATGTTGAAGTTGGGAAGATGTGTTTTGACATGTAACAGCAATTATATAAGTTTGAGAATGCTGTGACATGTTGAAGTCGTGTCAATTCGCAACTAACTAGGTAAAATGTTTGCTGAATTTTTGTTTTTTGGGTATTCCAAATGTGTTGATGAATTTGTACTTGAAGCTTTAGTGTGGTGGAAGAAAGTAAATATATTTGTGAGACATTGCTTCTAGGTTGTGCAATATAAATCAAATGGTGAAGTTGGGAAGTTGTGTTTTGACATGTAACAGCAATTATATAAGTTCGAGAATGCTGTGATATGTTGAAGTTGTGTCAAAATGCAACTAGGTAGGCAATATGTTTGCTGAATTTTTGTTTTTTGGGTATTCGAAATGTTTTGATGAATTTTTACTTGAACCTTTAGCGTGGTGGAAGTAAATAAATATATTTGTGAGACATTGCTGCTAGGTTGTGCATTATACATCAAAAGCTGAAGTTGGAAAGATGTGTTTTGACATGTAACAGCTGTGTATAATTTGAGAATGCTGTGACATGTTTAAGTCGTGTCGAAATGCAACTAGCTAGGCAATATGTTTCCTGAATTTTTGTTTTTTGGGTATTCGAAATGTTTGGATGAATTTTTACTTCAAGGTTTAGTGTGGTGGATGTAAGTAAATATATTTGTGAGACATTGCTTCTAGGTTGTGCAATATAAATCAAATGGTGAAGTTGGGAAGTTGTGTTTTGACATGTAACAGCAATTATATAAGTTCGAGAATGCTGTGATATGTTGAAGTTGTGTCAAAATGCAACTAGGTAGGCAATATGTTTGCTGAATTTTTGTTTTTCGGGTGTTCCAAATTTTTTGATGAATTTTTACTTGAACCTTTAGCGTGGTGGAAGTAAGTAAATATATTTGTGAGACATTGCTGCTCGGTTGTGCATTATACATCAAATGCTGAAGTAGGGAAGATGTGTTTTGACATGTAACTGCACTGCAAAATTTGAGAATGCTGTGACATGTTGAAGTCATGTCGAAATGCAACTAGCTAGGCAATATGTTTGCAGAATTTTAGTTTTTTGTGTATTCAAAATTTTTGGATGAATTTTTACTTCAAGGTTTAGTGTGGTGGAAGTAAGTAAATATATTTGTTAGACATTGCTGCTAGGTTGTGCATTATATATCAAATGTTGAAGGTGGGAAGTTGTGTTTTGACATGTAACAGCAATTATATAGGTTCGAGAATGTTGTGACATGTTGAAGTCGTGTCGAAATGCAACTAGCTAGGCAATATGTTTGCTGAATTTTTTTTTTGGGTTTTCGAAATATTTAGATGAATTTTTACTTCATGCTTTAGTGTGGTGGAAAATAGTAAATATATTTGTGAGACATTGCTGCTAGGATGCGCAATATACGTCAAATGCTGAAGTTGGGAAGATGTGTTTTGAAATGTAACAGTTCTTTATAGTTTGAGATAGCTGTGACATGTTGAGGTCGTGTCGAAATGCAACAAGCTAGGAAATATGCTTGCTGAATTTTTGTTTTGTGGGTATTCCAAATGTTTTGATGAATATTTACATCAAGCTTTAGTGTGGTGGAAGTAAGTAAATATATTTGTGAGACATTGCTGCTAGGTTGTGCATTACACATCAAATGTTGAAGTTGGGAAGTTGTGTTTTGACATGTAACAGCATCTCTATAAGTTTCAGAATGGTTTGACATGTTGATGTTGTGTCGAAATGCAACTAAATAGGGAAAATGTTTGCTGAATTTTTGTTTTTTGGGTATTCGAAATGTTTAGATGAATTTTTACTTCATGCTTTAGTTTGGAGGAAGTAAGTCAATATATTTGTGAGACATTGCTGCTAGGTTATGCATTATACATCAAATGCTAAAGTTGGGAAGCTGTGTTTTGACATGTAACAGCTCTGTATAATTTGAGAATGCTATGACATTTTGAAATCCTGTCAAAATTCAACTAGCTAGGCAATATGATTGCTGAATTTTTGTTTTTTGGGTATTCGAAATGTTTAGATGAATTTTTACGTCATGATTTAGTGTGGTGGAAGTAAGTCAATATATTTGTGAGACATTGCTGCTAGGTTGTACATTATACATCAAATGCTAAAGTTGGGATGCTGTGTTTTGACATGTAACAGCTCTGTATAATTTGAGAATGCTATGACATTTCGAAATCCTGTCGATATTCAACTAGCTAGGCAATATGATTGCTGAATTTTTTTTTTTGGGTATTCGAAATGTTTAGATGAATTTTTACGTCATGCTTTAGTGTGGTGGAAGTAAGTCAATATATTTGTGAGACATTGCTGCTAGGTTGTGCATTACACATCAAATGTTGAAGTTGGGAAGTTGTGTTTTGACATGTAACAGCATTTCTATAAGTTTCATAATGGTGTGACATGTTGAACTCGTGTTGAAATGCAACTTGCTAGGCAAAATGTTTGCTGAATTTTTGTTTTTTGGGTATGCCAAATCTAATGACAAATTTTTACTTGACGCTTTAGTGTGGTGGATGTAAGTAAATATATTTGTGAGACATTGCTGCTTGGTTGTGCATTATACATCAAACGCTGTAGTTGGGAAGATGTGTTTTGACATGTAACAGCATTTCTATAAGTTTCAGAATGGTGTGACATGTTGAAGTTGTGTCGAAATGCAACTAAATAGGTAAAATGTTTGCTGAATTTTTGTTTTTTGTGTATTGGAAATGTTTAGATGAATTTTTACGTCGCGCTTTAGTGTGGTGGAAGTAAGTAAATTTATTTGTGCGACATTGCTGCTAGGTTGCGCAATATACATCAAATGCTGAAGTTGGGAAGATGTGTTTTGACATGTAACAGCTCTGTATATTTTGAGAATGCTGTGACATATTGAAGTCGTGTCGACATGCAACTAGATAGGCAATATGTTTGCTGAATATTTGTTTTTTAGTTATTCAAAATGTTTAGATGAATTTTTACTTCAAGTTTTAGTGTGGTGGAAGTAAGTAAATATATTTGTCAGACATTGCTGCTAGGTTGTGCAATAGACATCAAATGTTGAAGTTGGGAAGTTGTGTTTAGACATGTAACAGCCTCTCTATAAGTTTCAGAATGGTGTGACATGTTGAAGTTGTGTCGAAATGCAACTAAATAGTCAAAATGTTTGCTGACTTTTTGTTTTTTGGGTATTGGAAATGTGTAGATGTATTTTTACTTCAAGCCTTATTGTGGTGGAAATAAGTAAATATATTTGTGAGACATTGCTACTAGGATGCGCAATATACATCAAATGCTGAGGTTGGGAATATGTGTTTTGAAATGTAACAGTTATGTATAGTTTCAAAATGCCGTGACATGTTGAAGTCGTGTCGAAATGCAACTAGCTAGGCAATTTGTTTGCTGAATTTTTGTTTTTTTTGTATTCAAAATGTTTAGATGAATTTTTACTTCTAGCCAATGTGGTGGAAGTAAGTAAATATATTTGTGAGACATTTCTTCTAGGTGGTGCAATGAGCATCAAATGTTGAAGTTTGGAAGATGTGTTTTGACATGGAGCAGCAAGTATATAAGTTTGAGAATGCTTTAAATGTTGAAGTCGTGTCGATTGGCAACTAGCTAGGCAAAATGTGAGCTGAATTTTTGTTTTTTGGGTATTCGAAATGTTTAGATTAATTTTTACTTCAAGTTTTAGTGTGATGGATGTAAGTAAATATATTTGTCTGACATTGCTGCTAGGTTGTGAAATATACATCCAATAATGAAGTTGGGAAGTTGTGTTTTGCAATGTAACATCATTTCTATAAGTTTCATAATGGTGTGACATGTTGAACTCGTGTTGAAATGCAACTTGCTAGGCAAAATGTTTGCTGAATTTTTGTTTTTTGGGTATGCCAAATCAAATGACAAATTTTTACTTGACGCTTTAGTGTGGTGGAAGTAAGTAAATATATTTGTCAGACATTGCTGCTAGGTTGTGCAATAGACATCAAATGTTGAAGTTGGGAAGTTGTGTTTAGACATGTAACAGCCTCTCTATAAGTTTCAGAATGGTGTGACATGTTGAAGTTGTGTCGAAATGCAACTAAATAGTCAAAATGTTTGCTGACTTTTTGTTTTTTGGGTATTGGAAATGTGTAGATGTATTTTTACTTCAAGCCTTATTGTGGTGGAAGTAAGTAAATATATTTGTGAGACATTGCTACTAGGATGCGCAATATACATCAAATGCTGAGGTTGGGAATATGTGTTTTGAAATGTAACAGTTATGTATAGTTTCAAAATGCCGTGACATGTTGAAGTCGTGTCGAAATGCAACTAGCTAGGCAATTTGTTTGCTGAATTTTTGTTTTTTTTGTATTCGAAATGTTTAGATGAATTTTTACTTCTAGCCAATGCGGTGGAAGTAAGTAAATATATTTGTGGCACATTTCTTCTAGGTTGTGCAATGAGCATCAAATGTTGAAGTTGGGAAGATGTGTTTTGACATGGAGCAGCAATTATATAAGTTTGGGAATGCTTTAAATGTTGAAGTCGTGTCGATTGGCAACTAGCTAGGCAAAATGTGTGCTGAATTTTTGTTTTTTGGGTATTCGAAATGTTTAGATCAATTTTTACTTCAAGTTTTAGTGTGATGGATGTAAGTAAATATATTTGTCTGACATTGCTGCGAGGTTGTGAAATATACATCCAATAATGAAGTTGGGAAGTTGTGTTTTCCAATGTAACGTCATTTCTATAAGTTTCATAATGGTGTGACATGTTGAACTCGTGTTGAAATGCAACTTGCTAGGCAAAATGTTTGCTGAATTTTTGTTTTTTGGGTATGAGAAATCTAATGACAAATTTTTACTTGACGCTTTAGTGTGGTGGATGTAAGTAAATATATTTGTGAGACATTGCTGCTTGGTTGTGCATTATACATCAAATGCTGTAGTTGGGAAGATGTGTTTCGACATGTAACAACATTTCTATAAGTTTCAAAATGGCGTGACATGTTGAAGTTGTGTCAAAATGCAACTAAATAGGCAAAATGTTTGCTGAATTTTTGTTTTTTGTGTATTGGAAATGTTTAGATGAATTTTTACTTCAAGCTTTAGTGTGGTGGAAGTAAGTAAATTTATTTGTGCGACATTGCTGCTAGGTTGCGCAATATACATCAAATGCTGAAGTTGGGAAGATGTGTTTTGACATGTAACAGCTCTGTATAATTTGAGAATGCTGTGACATATTGAAGTCATGTCGACATGCAACTAGATAGGCAATATGTTTGCTGAATATTTGTTTTTTAGGTATTCAAAATGTTTAGATGAATTTTTACTTCTAGCCAATGTGGTGGAAGTAAGTAAATATATTTGTGAGACATTTCTTCTAGGTGGTGCAATGAGCATCAAATGTTGAAGTTTGGAAGATGTGTTTTGACATGGAGCAGCAAGTATATAAGTTTGAGAATGCTTTAAATGTTGAAGTCGTGTCGATTGGCAACTAGCTAGGCAAAATGTGAGCTGAATTTTTGTTTTTTGGGTATTCGAAATGTTTAGATTAATTTTTACTTCAAGTTTTAGTGTGATGGATGTAAGTAAATATATTTGTCTGACATTGCTGCTAGGTTGTGAAATATACATCCAATAATGAAGTTGGGAAGTTGTGTTTTGCAATGTAACATCATTTCTATAAGTTTCATAATGGTGTGACATGTTGAACTCGTGTTGAAATGCAACTTGCTAGGCAAAATGTTTGCTGAATTTTTTTTTTTTTGGGTATGCCAAATCTAATGACAAATTTTTACTTGACGCTTTAGTGTGGTGGATGTAAGTAAATATATTTGTGAGACATTGTTGCTTGGTTGTGCATTATACATCAAATGCTGTAGTTGGGAAGATGTGTTTCGACATGTAACAGCATTTCTATAAGTTTCAGAATGGTGTGACATGTTGAAGTTGTGTCGAAATGCAACTAAATAGGCAAAATGTTTGCTGAATTTTTGTTTTTTGTGTATTGGAAATGTTTAGATGAAATTTTACTTCACGCTTTAGTGTGGTGGAAGTAAGTAAATTTATTTGTGCGACATTGCTGCTAGGTTGCGCAATATACATCAAATGCTGAAGTTGGGAAGATGTGTTTTGACATGTAACAGCTCTGTATAATTTGAGAATGCTGTGACATACTGAAGTCGTGTCGACATGCAACTAGATAGGCAATATGTTTGCTGAATATTTGTTTTTTAGGTATTCAAAATGTTTAGATGAATTTTTACTTCAAGTTTTAGTGTGGTGGAAGTAAGTAAATATATTTGTCAGACATTGCTGCTAGGTTGTGCAATAGACATCAAATGTTGAAGTTGGGAAGTTGTGTTTAGACATGTAACAACATCTCTATAAGTTTCAGAATGGTGTGACATGTTGAAGTTGTGTCGAAATGCAACTAAATAGGCAAAATGTTTGCTGACTTTTTGTTTTTTGGGTATTCGAAATGTTTAGATGAATTTTTACATCAAGCTTTAGTGTGGTGGAAGTAATAAAATATATTTGTGAGACATTGCTGCTAGATTGCACAAGAAACATCAAATGCTGAAGTTGGGAAGATGTGTCTTCAATTGTCACAGTTCTGTATAGTTAGAGAATGCTGTAACATGTCGAAATGCAACTAGCTCGGAAATATGTTTGCTGACTTTTTGTTTTTTGGGTATTCCAAATGTTTTGATGAATATTTACTTCAAGCTTTAGTGTGGTGGAAGTAAGTAAATATATTTGTGAGACATTGCTGCTAGGATGCGCAATATACATCAAATGCTGAGGTTGGGAATATGTGTTTTGAAATGTTACAGATCTGTATAATTTGAGAATGCTGTGACATTTTGAAGTCTTGTCGAAATGCAACTAGCTAGGCAATATGTTTGCTGAATTTTTAGTTTTTTAGTATTCAAAATGTTTAGATGAATTTTTACTTCAAGCCTTAGTATGGTGGAAGTAAGTAAATATATTTGCGAGACATTGCTACGAGGATGCGCAATATACATCAAATGCTGAGGTTGGGAATATGTGTTTTGAAATGTAACAGTTCTGTATAGTTTCAGAATGCCGTGACATGTTGAAGTCGTGTCGAAATGCAACTAGCTAGGCAATTTGTTTGCTGAATTTTTTTTTTTTTGTATTCGAAATGTTTAGATGAATTTTTACTTCTAGCCAATGTGGTGGAAGTAAGTAAATATATTTGTGAGACATTTCTTCTAGGTTGTGCAATGAGCATCAAATGTTGAAGTTGGGAAGATGTCTTTTGACATGGAGCAGCAATTATATAAGTTTGAGAATACTGTGACATGTTGAAGTCGTGTCGATTGGCAAGTAGCTAGGCAAAATGTTTGATGAGTTTTTGTTTTTTTGGTATTCGAAATGTTTAAATGAATTTTTACTTCAAGCTTTAGTGCGTTGGATGTAAATAAATATATTTGAGAGACATTGCTGCTAGGTTATGCAATATTCATCGAATGCTGAATTTGGGAAGATGTGTTTTGACATGTAATAGCTCTGTATAATTTGAGAATGCTATGACATTTTGCAATCCTGTCGAAATTCAACTAGCTAGGCAATATGTTTGCTGAATTTTTGGTTTTTGGGTATTCAAAATGTTTAGATGAATTTTTACTTCATGCTTTAGTGTGGTGGAAGTAAGTCAATATATTTGTGAGACATTGCTGCTAGGTTGTGCAATATTCATCGAATGCTGAAGTTGGGAAGATGTGTTTTGACATGTAATAGCTCTGTATAATTTGAGAATGCTATGACATTTTGCAATCCTGTCGAAATGCAACTAGCTAGGCAATATGTTTGCTGAATTTTTATTTTTTGGGTATTCAAAATGTTTAGATGAATTTTTACTTCAAGCCTTAGTGTGGTGGAAGTAAGTAAATATATTTGTGAGACATTGCTGCTAGGATGCGCAGTATACATCAAATGGTGAGGTTGGGAATATGTGTTTTGAAATGTAAGAGTTCTATATAGTTTCAGAATGCCGTGACATGTTGAACTCGTGTCGAAATGCAATTAGCTAGGCAATTTGTTTGCTGAATTTTTGTTTTTTTTTGTATTCGAAATGTTTAGATGAATTTTTACTTCAAGCCAATGTGGTGGAAGTAAGTAAATATATTTGTGAGACATTTCTTCTAGGTTGTGCAATGCGCATCAAATGTTGAAGTTGGAAAGATGTGTTTTGACATGGAGCAGCAATTATATAAGTTTGAGAATGCTGTTTCATGTTGAAGTCGTGTCGATTGGCAACTAGCTAGGCAAAATGTGTGCTGAATTTTTGTTTTTTGGGTATTCGAAATGTTTTGATGAATTTTTACTTCATGCTTTAGTGTGGTGGAAGTAAGTCAATATATTTGTGAGACATTGCTGCTAGGTTGTGCATTATACATCAAATGCTAAAGTTGGGAAGCTGTGTTTCGACATGTAACAGCTCTGTATAATTTGAGAATGCTATGACATTTTGAAATCCTGTCGAAATGCAACTAGCTAGTCAATATGTTTGCTGAATTTTTGTTTTTTGGGTATTCGAAATGTTTAGATGAATTTTTACTTCAAGTTTTAGTGGGGTGGACGTAAGTAAATATATTTGTGAGACACTGCTGCAAGGTTGTGCATTATACAGCAAATGCTCCAGTAGGGAAGATGTGTTTTGACATGTAACAGCTCTGTATAATTTGAGAATGCTGTGACATGTTGAAGTCGTGTCGAAATGCAACTAGCTAGGCAATATGTTTGCTGAATTTTTGTTTTTTGGGTATTCGATATGTTTAGATGAATTTTTACTTCAAGGTTTAGTGTGGTGGATGTAAGTAAATATATTTGTGAGACATTGCTGCTAGGTTGTGCATTATACATCAAATGCTAAAGTTGGGAAGATTTGTTTTAACATGTAACAGCAACAATATAAGTTTGAGAATGCTGTGACCTGTTGAAGGCGTGTCAAAATGCAAATAGCTATGCAAAATGTTTGCACAATATTTGTTTTTTGGGTATTCGAAATGTTTAGATGAATTTTTATTTCATGCTTTAGTGTGGTCGAAGTAAGTAAATATCTTTGTGAGACATTGCTCCTAGGTTGTGCATTATACATCAAATGCTGAAGTTAGGAAGAAGTGTTTTGACATGTAACAGCTCTGTAAAATTTGAGAATGCTGTAACATGTTGAAGTCGTGTCGAAATGCAACTAGCTAGGCAATATGTTTGCTGAATTTTTGTTTTTTGTGTATTCGATATGTTTGGATGAATTTTTACTTCAAGCTTTAGTGTGGGGGAAGTAAGTAAATATATTTGTGAGACATGGGTGCTAGGTTGTTCATTATACATCAAATACTGAAGTTGGGAAGATGTGTTTTGACATGTAACAGCTCTGTATAATTTCGACATGACTTCAACATGTTACAGCATTCTCAAATTATACAGAGCTGTTACATGTCAAAACACATCTTCCCAACTTCAGCATTTGATGTATAATACACAACCTAGCAGCAATGTCCCACAAATATATTTACTTACATCCACCACACTAAACCTTGAAGTAAAAATTCATCTAAACATTTCGAATACCCAAAAAACAAGAATTCAGCAAACATATTGCCTAGCTAGTTGCATTTCGACACGACTTCAATATGTTACAGCATTCTCAAATTATACAGAGCTGTTACTTGTTAAAACACATCTTCCCAACTTCAGCATTTGATGTATAATGCACAACCTAGCAGCAATGTCTCACAAATATATTTACTTACATCCACCACACTAAACCTTAAAGTAAAAATTCATCTAAACATTTCGAATACCCAGAAAACAAGAATTCAGCAAACATATTGCCTAGCTAGTTGCATTTCGACACGACTTCAATATGTTACAGCATTCCCAAATTAAACAGAGCTGTTACGTTTCAAAACACATCTTTCCAACTTCAGCATTTGATGTATATTGCACAATCTAGCAGCAATGTCTCACAAATATATTTACTTACTTCCACCACATTAGTTTGAAGTAAAAATTCATCTAACCATTTGGAATACCCAAAAACGAAAATTCAGCTAACAAATTGCCTAGCTAGCTACATTTCAACACGACTTCAACATGTCAGAACATTGTTAAACTATACAGAACTGTTAAATTTCAAAACACATCTTTCCAACTTCAACACTTGATGTATATTGCACAACCTAGCAGGAATGTCTCACAAATTTATTTACTTACTTCCACCACACTAAAGCTTCAAGTAAAAATTCATCTAAACATTAGGAATACATAAAAAGCAAAAATTCAGCAAACATATTGCCTAGCTAGTTGCATTTCGACACAACTTCAAAATGTAACAACATTCTCAAATTATACAGTGCTTTTACATGTCAAAACACATCTTCCCAACTTCAGCATTTGATGTATAATGCACAACCTAGCAGCAATGTCTCACAAGTATATTTACTTCCTTCCACCACATTAGTTTGCTGTAAAAAGTCATCTAAACATTTCGAATACCCAAAAAAGAAAAATTCAGCAAATAAATTTCGTAGCTAGTTTCATTTCGACACGAATTCAACATGTCACAGCATTCTCAAACTACACAAAACTATTACATTTCAAAACATATCTTCCCAACTTCAGCATTTTATGTATATTGCTCAACCTAGCAGCAATGCCTCACAAATATCTTAACTTACATCCACCACACTAATGCATGAAGAAGAATTGATCTAAACATTTTGAATACCCAAAAAACAAAAATTCAGCAAACAAATTGCCTAGCTAGTTGCATTTCGACACGACTTCAACATGTCACAGCCTTCTCAATCTATACAGAACTGTTACATTTCAAAACACATATTCCCAACTTCAGCATTTGATGTATATTACAAAACCTAGCAGCAATGCCTCACAAATATATTTACTTACTTCCACCACACTAAAGATTGAGGTAAAAATTGATCTAAACATTTGGAATCCCCAAAAAACAAAAATTCAGCACACATATTGCCTAGCTAGTTGCATTTCGACACGACTTCAACATGTCACAGCATTCTCAAACTTATATAATTGATGTTACATGTCAAAACACATCTTCCCAACTTCAGGATTCGATGTATATTGCACAACCTAACAGCGATGTCTCACAAATATATTTACTTACTTCCACCACATTAGTTTGAAGTAAAAATTCATCTAAACATTTGGAGTGCCCAAAAAACAAAAATTCAGCAAATAAATTGCCTAGCTAGCTGCATTTCGACACAACTTTAACATGTCATAGCATTCTCAAACTATACAGAACTGTTACTTTCGAAACACATCTTGCCAACTTCAGCATTTGATGTATATTGCACAACCTAGCAGCAATGCCTCACAAATATATTTACTTACTTCCACCACACTAAAGCTTGAAAAAAAATTGATCTAAACATTTGGAATACACAAAAAACAAAATTCAGCAAACAAATTGCCTAGCTAGTTGCATTTCGACACGACTTCAACATGTCATAGCATTCTCAAACTATACAGAACTGTTACATTTCAAAACACATCTTCCCACATTCAGCATTTGATGTCTACTGCACAACCTAGGAGCAATGTCTTTCAAATATATTTACTTACTTCCACCACACTAAAACATGAAGTAAAAATTTATCTAAATATTTGGAATACCAAAAAAACAAAAACTCAGCAAACATATTGCCTAGCTAGTTGCATTTCGACAGGATTTCAACATGTCACAGCATTCTCAAATTATACAGAGCAATTACATGTCAAAACACATCTACCCAACTTCAGCATTTGATGTATAATGCACAACCTAGCAGCAATGTCTCACAAATATATTTACAGACTTCCACCACACTAAAGCTTCAAGTAAAAAAACATCTAAAATTTTGGAATAAACAAAAACCAAAAATTCAGCAAACATTTTGCCTAGCTAGATGCATTTCGACACGACGTCAACATGTCACAGCTTTGTCAAACTTATATAATTGTTGTTACATGTCAATACACATTTTCCCAACTTCAGCATTTGATGTGTAATGCACAACCTAGCAGCAATGTCTCACAAATATATTTACTTACTTCCACCACATTAGTTTGACAATGCTGTGACATCTTGAAGTCGTGTCAAAATGCAACTACCTTGGCCAAATGTTTGCTGAATTTTTGTTTTTTGGGTATTCCAAATATTTTGATAAATTTTTACTTGAAGCTTTAGTGTGGAGGAAGTAAGTAAATATATTTGTGAGACATTGCTGTTAAGTTGTGCAATATACATCAAATGTTGAAGTTGGGAAGATGTGTATTGACATGTAACAGCAATTATATAAGTTTGACAATGCTGTGACATCTTGAAGTCATGTCGAAATGCAACTAGCTAAGCGAAATGTTTGCTGAATTTTTGATTTTTTGGTATTCCAAATGTTTAGATGAATTTTTACTTCAAGCTTTAGTGTGCTGGAAGTAAGTAAATATATTTGTGAGACATTACTACTAGGTTGTACAATATACATCAAATGCTGAAGTTGGGAAGATGTGTATTGACATGTAACAGCAATTATATAAGTTTGACAATGCTGTGACATGTTGACGTCGTGTCGAAATGCAACTAACTAGGCAAAATGTTTGCTAAATTTTTGTTTTATACTATTCCTAATGTTTTGATGAATTTTTACATTAAGCTTTAGTGTGGTGGAAGTAAGTAAATATATTTGTGAGCCATTGCTGCTAGGTTGTGCAATATACATCAAGTGTTGATGTTGGGAACATGTGTTTGGACATGTAACGGCAATTACTAAAGTTTGAGAATGCTGTGACATGTTGAAGTCGTGTCGAAATGCAAGTAGGTAGGCAATATGTTTAATGAATTTTTGTTTTTTTGGTATTTGAATTGTTTAGATAAAATTTTACTTCAAGTTTTAGTGTGGTGGAAGTAAGTAAATATATTTGTGAGGCATTGCTGCTAGGTTGTCCAATATACATCAAATGCTGAAGTTGGGAAGATATGTTTTGTAATGTAAAAGTTCTGTATAGTTTGAGAATGCTATGACATGTTGAAGTCGTGTCGAAATGCAGCTAGCTAGGCAATTTATTTGCTGAATTTTTGTTTTTTGGGTATTCCAAATGTTTAGATGAATTTTTATTTGAAACTAATGTGGTGGAAGTAAGTATATATATTTGTGAGACATTGCTTCTAGGTTGTGCACTATACATCAAATGGTCAAGTTGGGAAGATGTGTTTTGACATGTAACAGCACTGTATAATTTAAGAATGCTATGACATGTTGAAATCCTGTCGAAATGCAACTAGCTAGGCAATTTGTTTGCTGAATTTTTGATTTTTGGGTATTCCAAATGTTTAGATGAATTTTTACTTCAAGCTTTGGTGTGCTGGAAGTAAGTAAATATATTTGTGAGACATTGCTTCTAGGTTGTGCATTATAACTCATATGCTGAAGTTGGGAAGATGTGTTTTGACATGTAACAGCAATTATATAAGTTTGACAATGCTGTGACATGTTGAAGTCATGTCGAAATGCAACTAGCTAAGCGAAATGTTTGCTGAATTTTTGATTTTTTGGTATTCCAAATGTTTAGATGAATTTTTACTTCAAGCTTTAGTGTGCTGTAAGTAAGTAAATATATTTGTGAGACATTGCAATTAGGTTGTGCAATATACATCAAATGCTGAAGTTGGGAAAATGTGTTTTGAAAAGTAACAGTTCTGTATAGTTTGAGAATGCTGTGACATGTTGAAGTCGTGTCGAAGTGCAACTAGCTGGTAAAATGTGTGCTGAATTTTTGTTTTTTGGGTATTCCAAATGTTTTGATGAATTTTTACTTGAAGCTTTACTGTGGTGGAAGTAACAGCTCTGTATAATTTGAGAATGCTGTGACATGTTGAAGTCGTGTCGAAATGCAACTGGCTAGGCAATTTGTTTGCTGAGTTTTTGTTTTTTGCGTATTCCAAATTTTTAGATCAATTTTCACTTCAAGCTTTAGTGTGCTGGAAGTAAGTAAATATATTTGTGAGACATTACTGCTAGGTTGTGCAACATACATCAAATGCTGAAGTTGGGAAGATGTGTTTTGAAAGGTAACAGTTCTGTATAGTTTGAGAATGCGGTGACGTGTTGAACTTGTGTCAAAATGCAATTTGCTAGGCAATTTGTTTGCTGAATTTTTGGTTTTTGAGTATTCGAATGTTTAGATGAATTTTTACTTCAAGCTAATGTGCTGGAAGTAAGTAAATATATTTATGATACATTGCTGCTAGGTTGTGCAAAATACATAAAATGTTGAAGTTGGAAAGATGTGTTTTACATGTAACAGCAATTATATAAGTTTGAGAATGCTATGACGTGTTGAAGTCGTGTCGAAGTGCAACTAGCTTGGAAAAATGTTAGCTGAATTGTTGTTTTTTGGGTATTCCAAATGTATTGATGAATTTTTACTTGAAGCTTTAGTGTGGTGGAAGTAAGTAAATATATTTGTGAGACATTGCTGCTAGGTTGTGCAATATACATCAAATGTTGAAGTTGGGAAGATGAGTATTGACACGTAACATCAATTATATAAGTTTGACATTGGCTGGACATGTTGAAATCGTGTCGAAATGCAACTAGCTAGGCAATTTGTTTGCTGACTTTTTGATTTTTGGGTATTCCAAATGTTTGGATGAATTTTTACTTCAAGCTTTAGTGTGCTGGAAGTAAGTAAATATATTTGTGAGACATTACTGCTAGGTTGTGCAACATACATCAAATGCTGAAGTTGGGAAGATGTGTTTTGAAATGTAACAGTTCTGTATAGTTTGAGAATGCGGTGACGTGTTGAAGGCGTGTCAAAATGCAATTTGCTAGGCAAGTTGTTTGCTGAATTTTTGTTTTTTGAGTATTCGAATGTTTAGATGAATTTTTACTTCAAGCTAATTTGGTCGAAGTTAGTAATATATTTGTGAGACATTCCTGCTAGGTTGTTCAATATGCATCAAATGTTGAAGTTGGGAAGATGTGTTTTAACATGTGACATAAAATATATAAGTTTGAGAATGCTGTGACATGTTGAAGTCGTGTCGAAATGCAACTAGCTAGACAAAATGTTTGCTGAATTTTTGTTTTTTGGGTATTCCAAATGTTTTGATGAATTTTTACTAGAAGCTTTCTTGTGGTGGAAGTAAGTAAATATATTTGTGAGTCATTGCTTCTAGGTTGTGCATTATACATCAAATTCTGAAGTTGGGAAGATGTGTTTTGACATGTAACTGCTCTGTATAATTTGAGAATGCTGTGACATGTTGAAGTCGTGTCGAAATGCAACTGGCTAGGCAATTTGTTTGCTTAATTTTTGTTTTTTGGGTATTCCAAATGTTTAGATCAATTTTCACTTCAAGCTTTAGTGTGGTGGATGTAAGTAAATATATTTGTGAGACATTGCTGCTAGGTTGTGCATTATACATCAAATGCAGAAGTTGGGAAGACTTATTTTGACATGTAACAGCAATTATATAAGTTTGACAATGCTGTGACACGTTGAATTCATGTCGGAATGCAACTAGCTAGGCAATATGTTTGCGGAATTTTTCGGTTTTTGGTATTCCAAATATTTAGATGAATTTTTACTTCAAGCTTTAGTGTGCTGGAAGTACGTAAATATATTTGTGAGACATTGCTGCTAGGTTTTGCAATATACATCAAATGCTGAAGTTGGGATAATGAGTATTGACATGTAACAGCAATGTTATCAGTTTGACATCGGTGTGACATGTTCAAGTCGTGTCGAAATGCAACTAGATAGGCCATTTGTTTGCTGAATTTTTTATTTTTGGGTAATCCAAATTTTTAGATGAATTTTTACTTCAAGCTTTAGTGTGCTTGAAGTAAGTAAATATATTTGTGAGACATTGCTGCTAGGTTGTGCAATATATATCAAATGCTGAAGTTGGGAAGATGTGTTTTGAAATGTAATAGTTCTGTATAGTTTGAGAATGCTATGACATGTTGAAGTCGTGTCGAAAAGCAACTGGCTAGGCAAAATGTCTGCTGAATTTTTGTTTTTTGGGTATTCCAAATGTTTTGATGAATTTTTACTTGAAGCTTTAGTGTGGTGGAAGTAAGTAAATATATTTGTGAGTCATTGCTGCTAGGTTGTGCATTATACATCAAATGCTGAAGTTGGGAAGATGTGTCTTCACATTTAACAGCTCTGTATAATTTAAGAATGCTGTGACATGTTGATGTCGTGTCCAAATGCAACTAGCTAGGCAATATGTTTGCTGAAATTTTGTTTTTAGGGTATTCCGAATGTTTAGATCAATCGGCTTGCAGAATTTTTGTTTTTATTGTATTCGAAATGTTTATATGAATTTTTACTTCAAGCTTTAGTGTGCTGGAAGTAAGTAAATATATTTGTGAGACATTGCTGCTAGGTTGTGCAATATACATCAAATGTTGAAGTTGGGAAGATGAGAATTGACGTGTAACAGCAATGTTATCAGTTTGACATTGGTGTGACATGTTCAAGTCGTGTCGAAATGCAACTAGCTAGGCCATTTGTTTGCTGAATTTTTGATTTTTGGGTAATCCAAATGTTTATATGAATTCTTACTTCAAGCTTTAGTGTGGTGGAAGTACGAAAATTGCTGCTTGGTTGTGCACTATACATCAAATGCTGAAGTTGGGAAGATGTGTTTTGAAATGTAACCGTTCTGTATAGTTTGAGAATGCTGTGACATGTTGAAGTCGTGTCGAAATGCAACTAGCTAGGCAAAATGTCTGCTGAATTTTAGTTTTTTGGGTATTCCAAATGTTTTGATGAATTTTTACTTGAAGCTTTTGTGGGGTGGAAGTAAGTAAATATATTTGTGAGTCATTGCTACTAGGTTGTGCATTATGCATCAAATGCTGATGTTGGGAAGATGTGTTTCAACATGTAACAGCTCTGTATAATTTAAGAATGCTGTGACATTATGATGTCGTGTCGAAATGCAACTAGCTAGGCAATATGTTTGCTGAATATTTGTTTTTTGGGTCTTCCGAATGTTTAGATCAATAGGTTGCTGAATTTTTGTTTTTATTGTATTCGAAATATTTATATGAATTTTTACTTCAAGCTTTAGTGTGGTGGAAGTAAGAAAATGTAATTGTGAGACCTTGCTGCTAGGTTGTGCAATTTACATCAAACGCTAAAGTTGCTAAGAAGTGTTTACAAATGTAACAGTTATGTATAGTTTGAGAATGCAGTGACGTGTTGAAGTCGTGTCGAAAGGCAACTGGCTAGGCAATATGTAAGTAAATATATTTGTGAGACATTGCTGCTAGGTTGTTCATTATACATCAAATGCAGAAGTTGGGAAGATGTATTTTGGCATGTAACAACAATTATATAAGTTTGACAATGCTGTGACACGTTGAATTCATGTTGAAATCCAACTAGCTAGGCAATTTGTTTGCTGAATTTTTTATTTTTGGGTATTCCAAATATTTAGATGAATTTTTACTTCAAGGTTTAGTGTGCTGGAAGTAAGTAAATATATTTGTGAGACATTGCTGCTAGGTTGTGCAATATACATCAAATGCTGAAGTTGGGAAGATATGTTTTGTAATGTAAAAGTTCTGTATAGTTTGAGAATGCTATGACATGTTGAAGTCGTGTCGAAATGCAGCTAGCTAGGCAATTTATTTGCTGAATTTTTGTTTTTTGGGTATTCCAAATGTTTAGATGAATTTTTATTTGAAACTAATGTGGTGGAAGTAAGTATATATATTTGTGAGACATTGCTTCTAGGTTGTGCACTATACATCAAATGGTCAAGTTGGGAAGATGTGTTTTGACATGTAACAGCACTGTATAATTTGAGAACGCTATGACATGTTGAAATCCTGTCGAAATGCAACTAGCTAGGCAATTTGTTTGCTGAATTTTTGATTTTTGGGTATTCCAAATGTTTAGATGAATTTTTACTTCAAGCTTTAGTGTGCTGAAAGTAAGTAAATATATTTGTGAGACATTGCTGCTAGGTTGTGCAATATACATCAAATGTTGAAGTTTGGAAAGATGTGTTTTGACCTGTAATAGCAATTATATAAGTTTGACAATGCTGTGACATGTTGAAGGAGTGTCGAAATGCAACTAGCGAGGCAATACATTTGCAGAATTTTTGTTTTTTGGGTATTCCAAATGTTTAGAGGAATTTTTACTTGAAGCTTTAGTGTGGTGGAAGTAAGTAAATATATTTTGAGACATTGCTGCTAGGTTGTGCATTATAACTCATATGCTGAAGTTGGGAAGACGTGTTTTGACATGTAACAGCAATTATATAAGTTTGACAATGCTGTGACATCTTGAAGTCATGTCGAAATGCAACTAGCTAAGCGAAATGTTTGCTGAATTTTTGATTTTTTGGTATTCCAAATGTTTAGATGAATTTTTACTTCAAGCTTTAGTGTGCTGTAAGTAAGTAAATATATTTGTGAGACATTGCAATTAGGTTGTGCAATATACATCAAATGCTGAAGTTGGGAAAATGTGTTTTGAAAAGTAACAGTTCTGTATAGTTTGAGAATGCTGTGACATGTTGAAGTCGTGTCGAAGTGCAACTAGCTGGTAAAATGTGTGCTGAATTTTTGTTTTTTGGGTATTCCAAATGTTTTGATGAATTTTTACTTGAAGCTTTACTGTGGTGGAAGTAAGTATATATATTTGTGAGACATTGCTTCTAGGTTGTGCATTATACATCAAATTCTGAAGTTGGGAAGATGTGTTTTGACATGTAACAGCTCTGTATAATTTGAGAATGCTGTGACATGTTGAAGTCGTGTCGAAATGCAACTGGCTAGGCAATTTGTTTGCTGAGTTTTTGTTTTTTGGGTATTCCAAATGTTTAGGTCAATTTTCACTTCAAGCTTTAGTGTGCTGGAAGTAAGTAAATATATTTGTGAGACATTACTGCTAGGTTGTGCAACATACATCAAATGCTGAAGTTGGGAAGATGTATTTTGAAAGGTAACAGTTCTGTATAGTTTGAGAATGCGGTGACGTGTTGAACTTGTGTCAAAATGCAATTTGCTAGGCAATTTGTTTGCTGAATTTTTGTTTTTTGAGTATTCGAATGTTTAGATGAATTTTTACTTCAAGCTAATGTGCTAGAAGTAAGTAAATATATTTGTGATACATTGCTGCTAGGTTGTGCAAAATACATAAAATGTTGAAGTTGGAAAGATGTGTTTTACATGTAACAGCAATTATATAAGTTTGAGAATGCTGTGACATGTTGAAGTCGTGTCGAAGTGCAACTAGCTAGGCAAAGTGTTTGCTGAATTGTTATTTTTTGGGTATTCCAAATGTATTGATGAATTTTTACTTCAAGCAAATGTGGTGGAAGAAATTAAATATATTTGTGAGACATTGCTGCTAGGTTGTGCAATATGCATCAAATGTTGAAGTTGGGAAGATATGTTTTGACATTTAACAGCAATTATATAAGTTTGAGAATGCTGTGACATGTTGAAGACTTGTCGAAGTGCAACTAGCTAGGCAAAATGTTTGCTGAATTGTTGTTTTTTGGGTATTCCAAATGTATTGATGAATTTTTACTTCAAGCTAATGTGGTTGAAGAAAGTAAATATATTTGTGAGACATTGCTTCTAGGTTGTGCAATATGCCTCAAATGTTGAAGTTGGAAAGATATGTTTTGACATGTAACAGCAATTATATAAGTTTGAGAATGCTGTGACATGTTGAAGTCGTGTCGAAGTGCAACTAGCTAGGCAAAGTGTTTGCTGAATTGTTATTTTTTGGGTATTCCAAATGTATTGATGAATTTTTACTTCAAGTAAATGTGGTGGAAGAAATTAAATATATTTGTGAGACATTGCTGCTAGGTTGTGCAATATGCATCAAATGTTGAAGTTGGGAAGATATGTTTTGACATTTAACAGCAATTATATAAGTTTGAGAATGCTGTGACATGTTGAAGACTTGTCGAAGTGCAACTAGCTAGGCAAAATGTTTGCTGAATTGTTGTTTTTTGGGTATTCCAAATGTATTGATGAATTTTTACTTCAAGCTAATGTGGTGGAAGAAAGTAAATATATTTGTGAGACATTGCTGCTAGGTTGTGCAATATGCCTCAAATGTTGAAGTTGGGAAGATATGTTTTGACATTTAACAGCAATTATATACGTTTGAGAATGCTGTGACATGTTGAAGACGTGTCGAAGTGCAACTAGCTAGGCAAAATGTTTGCTGAATTGTTGTTTTTGTGCTGGAAGTAAGTGAATATATTTGTGAGACATTGCTGCTAGGTTGTGCAATATACATCAAATGCTGAAGTTGGGAAGCTGAGAATTGACATGTAACAGCAATGTTATCAATTTGACATTGGTGTGACATGTTCAAGTCGTGTCGAAATGCAACTAGCTAGGCCATTTGTTTGCTGAATTTTTGATTTTTGGGTAATCCAGATGTTTATATGAATTCCTACTTCAAGTTTTAGTGTGGTGGAAGTAAGAAAATATATTTGTGAGACCTTGCTGCTTGGTTGTGCAATATACATCAAATGCTGAAGTTGGGAAGATGTGTTTTGAAATGTAACAGTTCTGTATAGTTTGAGAATGCGGTGACGTGTTGAAGTTGGGAAGATGTGTTTTGACATACAACAGCTCTGTATAACATGAGAATGCTGTAACATGTTGATGTCGTGTCGAAATGCAACTAGCTAGGCAATATGTTTGCTGTATTTTTTATTTTGGGTATTCCAAATGATTAGATGAATTTTTACTTCAAGCTTTAGTGTGGTGGAAGTAAGTAAATATATATGTGAGAAATTGCTGCTAGGTTGTGCAATATACATCAATAGTTTATGTTGGGAAGATGAGTAGTGACATGTAACACCAATTATATAAGTTTGACATTGGTGGGACATGTTGAAGTCGTGTCGAAATGCAACTATCTAGGCAATTTGTTTGCTGAATTTTTGATTTTTGGGTATTCCAAATGTTTAGATGAATTTTTACGTCAAGCTTTAGTGTGCTGGAAGTAGGTAAATATATTTGTGAGACATTGCTGCTAGGTTGTGCCTTATACATCAAATGCTGAAGTTGGGAAGATGTGTTTTGAAATTTAACAGTTCTGTATAGTTTCAGAATGCGGTGACATGTTGAAGTCGTGTCAAAATGCAATTTGCTAGGCAATTTGTTTGCTGAATTTTTGTTTTTTGAGTATTCGAATGTTTAGATGAATTTTTACTTCAAGCTAATGTGGTGGAAGTAAGTAAATATATTTGTGAGACATTGCTGCTAGGTTGTGCAATATGCATCAAATGATGAAGTTGGGAAGATATGTTTTGACATGCAACTGCAATTATATAAGTTTGAGAATGCTGCGACATGTTGAAGTCTTGTCGAAGTGCAACTAGCTAGGCAAAATGTTTACTGAATTGTTGTTTTTTCGGTGTTCCAAATGTTTTGATGAATTTTTACTTGAAGCTTTACTTTTGTGGAAGCAAGTATATATATTTGTGGACATTGCTTTTGGGTTGTGCACTATACTTCAAATGCTGAAGTTGGGAAGATGTGTTTTGACATGTAACAGCACTGTATAATTTGAGAATGCTGTGACATGTTGAAGCTGTGTCGAAATGCAACTGGCTAGGCAATATGTTTGCTGAATTTTTGTTTTTTGGGTATTCCAATTGTTTAGATCAATAGATTGATGAATTTTTGTTTTAATTGTATTCGAAATGTTTATATGAATTTTTACTTCAAGCTTTAGTGTGGTGGAAGTAAGAAAATGTATTTGTGAGACCTTGCTGCTAGGTTGTGCAATATACATCAAATGCTAAAGTTGAGAAGAAGTGTTTTGAACTGTAACAGTTCTGTATAGTTTGAGAATGCGGTCACTTGTTGAAGTCGTGTCAGAATGCAATTTGCTAGGCAATTTGTTTCCTGAATTTTTGTTTTTTGACTATTCGAATGTTTAGTTGAATTTTTACTTCAAGCTAATGTGGTGGAAGTAAGTAAATATATTTGTGAGACATTGCTGCTAGGTTGTGCAATATACATCAAATGTTGAAGTTGGGAAGATATGTTTTGACATGCAACTGCAATTATATAAGTTTGAGAATGCTGCGACATGTTGAAGTCGTGTCGAAATGCAACTAGCTAGGCAAAATGTTTACTGAATTGTTGTTTTTTGGGTATTCCAAATGTTTTGATGAATTTTTACTTGAAGCTTTACTTTTGTGGAAGCAAGTATATATATTTGTGGACATTGCTTCTAGGCTGTGCACTATACATCAAATGCTGAAGTTGGGAAGATGTGTTTTGACATGTAACAGCACTGTATAATTTGAGAATGCTGTGACATGTTGAAGTCATGTCGAAATGCAACTGGCTAGGCAATATGTTTGCTGAATTTTTGTTTTTTGGGTATTCCAATTGTTTAGATCAATTTTCACTTCAAGCTTTACTGTGGTTGATGTAAGTAAATATATTTGTGAGACATTGCTGCTAGGTTGTGCATTATACATCGAATGCAGAAGTTGGGAAGATGTATTTTGACAAGTAACAGCAATTATATAAGTTTGACAATGCTGTGACACGTTGAATTCGTGTCAAAATGCAACTAGCTAGGCAATATGTTTGATGAATTTTTCATTTTTTGGTATTCTAAATGTTTAGATGAATTTTTACTTCAAGCTTTAGTGTGCTTGAAGTAAGTAAATATATTTGTGGGACATTGCTGCTAGGTTGTGCAATATGCATCAAATGTTGAAGTTGAAAAGATATGTATTGACATGTAACAGCAATTATATAAGTTTCAGAATGCTGTGACATGTTGAAGTCGTGTCGAAGTGCAACTAGCTAGGCAAAGTGTTTGCTGCATTGTTATTTTTTGGGTATTCCAAATGTATTGATGAATTTTTACTTCAAGCTAATGTGGTGGAAGTAAGTAAATATATTTGTGAGACATTGCTGCTAGGTTGTGCAATATGCATCAAATGTTGAAGTTGGGAAGATATGTTTTGACATTTAACAGCAATTATATAAGTTTGAGAATGCTGTGACATGTTGAAAACGTGTCGAAGTGCAACTAGCTAGGCAAAATGTTTGCTGAACTGTTGTTTTTTGGGTATTCCAAATGTATTGATGAATTTTTACTTCAAGCTAATGTGGTGGAAGAAAGTTAATATATTTGTGAGACATTGCTGCTAGGTTGTGCAATATGCCTCAACTGTTGAAGTTGGGAAGATATGTTTTGACATTTAACAGCAATTATATAAGTTTGAGAATGCTGTGACATGTTGAAGTCGTGTCGAAGTGCAACTAGCTAGGCAATTTGTACGCTGAATTTTTGATTTTTGGGTATTCCAAATGATTAGATGAATTTTTACTTCAAGCTTTAGTGTGCTTGAAGTAAGTAAATATATTTGTGAGACATTGCTGCTAGGTTGTGCAATATACATCAAATGCTGATGTTGGGAAGATGTGTTTTGAAATGTAACAGTTCTGTATAGTTTGAGAATGCGGTGACGTGTTGAAGTCGTGTCAAAATGCAATTTGCTAGGCAAAAGTTGTGCTGAATTTTTGTTTTTTGGGTATTCCAAATGTTTTGATGAATTTTTACTTGGAGCTTTAGTGTGGTGGAAGTAAGTAAATATATTTGTGAGTCATTGCTCTTAGGTTGTGCATTATACATCAAATGCTGAAGTTGAGAAGATGTGTTTTGACATGTAACACCTCTGTTGCTGAAGTTGGGAAGATGAGAAATGACATGTAACAGCAATGTTATCAGTTTGACATTGGTGTGACATGTTCAAGTCGTGTCGAAATGCAACTAGCTAGGCCATTTGTTTGCTGAATTTTTGATTTTGGGTAATCCAAATGTTTATATGAATTCTTACTTCTAGCTTTAGTGTGGTGGAAGTAAGAAAATATATTTATGAGACCTTGCTGCTTGGTTGTGCAATATACATCAAATGCTGAAGTTCGGAAGATGTGTTTTGAAATGTAACAGTTCTGTATAGTTTGAGAATGCTGTGACATGTTGAAGTCGTGTCGAAATGCAACTAAATAGTTTGAGAATGCTGTGACATGTTGAAGTCGTGTCGAAATGTAACTAGCTAGGCAATATGTTTACGGAATTTTTGTTTTTTGGGCTTTCCAAATGTTTATATCAATTTTCAGTTCAAGCTTTAGTGTGGTGGACGTAAGTAAATATATTTGTGAGGCATTGCTGCTAGGCTGTGGAATATACATCACATGCTGAAGTTGGGAACAAGTGTTTTGAAATGTAACAGCTCTGTATAGTTTGAGAATGCTGTGACATGTTGAAGTTGTGTCGAAATGCAACAAGCTAGGCAATATGTTTGCTGAATTTTTGTTTTTTGGGGTTTCCAAATGTTTATATCAATTTTTACTTCAAGCTTTAGTGGGGTGGAAGTAAGTAAATATATTTGTGAGGCATTGCTGCTAGGTTGTGCAATATACATCAAATGCTAAAATTGGGAAGATGTGTTTTGATATGTAACAGTTCTGTATAGTTTGAGAATGCTGTGACATGTTGAGGGCGTGTCGAAATGCAACTAGCTAGGCAAAATGTTTGCTGAATTTTTGCTTTTTATGTATTCCTAATGTTTAGATGAATTTGTATATGAAGCTTTAGTGTGGTGTAAGTAAGTAAATATATTTGTGAGACATTCCTGCTGGGTTGTGCAATATACATCAAATGCTGAAGTTATGAAGATGTGTTTTCAAATGTAACAGCAATAATATAAGTTTGAGAATGCTGTGACATGTTGAAGTCGTCTCGAAATGCAACTAGCTAGGCAATATGTTTGCTGAATTTTTGGTGTTTGGGTATTCCAACTGTTTAGATGAATTTTTACTTCGAGCTTTAGTTTGGTGGAAGCAAGTAAATATATTTGTGAGACATTGCTGCTAGATTGTGCAATATACATCAAATGTTGAAGTTGGGAAGATGTGTATTGAAATTTAACAGTTCTGTATAGTTTAACAAAGCTGTGACATGTTGAAGTCGTGTCGAAATGCAGCTAGCTCGGCAAAATGTTTGCTGTATTTTTGTATTTTGGGTATTCCAAATGTTTTGATGAATTTTTACTGGCAGCTTTTGTGTGGTGGAAATAAGTAAATATCTTTGTGTGACATTGCTGCTAGGTTGTGCATTATTCATCAAATGCTGAAGTTGGGAAGATGTGTTTTTGAATGTAACAGCTCTGTATAATTTGAGAATGCTGTGACATGTTGATGTCGTGTCGAAATGCAACTAGCTAGGCAAAATGTTTGCTGAATTATTGCTTTTTATGTATTCCTAATGTTTAGATGAATTTGTACATGAAGCTTTAGTGTGGTGTAAGTAAGTAAATATATCTGTGAGGCATTGCTGCTAGGTTGTGGAATATACATCACATGCTGAAGTTGGGAACAAGTGTTTTGAAATGTAACAGTTCTGTATAGTTTGAGAATGCTGTGACATGTTGAAGTCGTGTCGAAATGCAACTAACTAGCAATTTATTAGCAGAATTTTTGTTTTTTGGTTATTCCAAATGTTTAGATCAATATTTCTTCAAGCTTTAGTGGGGTGGAAGTAAGTAAATATATTTGTGAGGCATTGCTCCTATGTTGTGCAATATACATCAAATGGTGAAGTTGGGAAGATGTGATTTGAAATGTAACAGTTCTATATAGTTTGAGAATGCTGTGACATGTTGAAGTCGTGTCGAAATGCAGCTAGCTCGGCAAAATGTTTGCTGAATTTTTGTATTTTGGGTATTCCAAATGTTTTGATGAATTTTTATTGGAAGCTTTAGTGTGGTGTAAATATGTAAATATCTTTGTGTGACATTGCTGCTAGGTTGTGCATTATTCATCAAATGCTGAAGTTGGGAAGATGTGTTTTGAAATGTAACAGCTTTGTATAATTTGAGAATGCTGTAACATGTTGAGGTCGTGTCAAAATGCAACTAGGTAGGCAATATGTTTGCTGAATTTTTGCTTTTTATGTATTCCTAATGTTTAGATGAATTTTTACTTGAAGCTTTAGTGTGGTGGAAGTTAGTAAATATATTTGTGAGACATTTCTGCTAGGTTATGCAATATACAGAAAGTGTTGAAGTTGGAAAGATGTGTTTTGAAATTTAACAGTTCTGTATAGTTTAACAATGCTGTGACATGTTGAAGGCGTGTCAAAATGCAGCTAGCTAGGCAATTTGTTAGCTGAATTTTGGTTTTTGGGTATTCCGAATGGTTAGATGAATTTTTACTTCAAACTAATGTGGTGGAAGTAAGTAAATATATTTGTGAGTTATTGCTGCTAGGTTGACGAATATACATCAAATGTTGAAGTTGGGGAGATGTGTTTTGAAATGTAACAGCAATTATATAAGTTTGACAATGCTGTGTCATGTTGAAGTCGTGTCGAAATGCAACTAGCTAGGCATTATGTTTGCTGAATTTTGGGTTTTTGGGGTTTCCAAATGTTTATATCAATTTTTACTTCAAGCTTTAGTGTGGTGGAAGTAAGTAAATATATTTGTGAGGCATTGCTGCTTGGTTGTGCAATATACATCAAATGCTGAAGTTGGGGACATGTGTTTTGAAACGTAACAGTTCTGTATAGTTTGAGAATGATGTGACATGTTGAAGTCGTGTCGAAATGCAACTAGCTAGGCAATATGTTTACGGAATTTTTGTTTTTTGGGCTTTCCAAATGTTTATATCAATTTTCAGTTCAAGCTTTAGTGTGGTGGACGTAAGTAAATATATTTGTGAGGCATTGCTGCTAGGTTATGGAATATACATCACATGCTGAAGTTGGGAACAAGTGTTTTGAAATGTAACAGCTCTGTATAATTTGAGAATGCGGTGTCATGTTGAGGTTGTGTCAAAATGCAACTAGCTAGGAAATTTGTTTGCTCAATTTTGTTTCTTGGGTATTCCAAATGTTTAGATGAATTTTTACTTCATGCTTTAGTGTTGTGGAAGTAAGTAAATATATTTGTGAGACATTGCTGCTAGGTTGTACAATATACATCAAATGTTAAAGTTGGGAAGATGTGTATTGACATTTAACAGCAATTATATTTGTTTAACAATGCTATGACATTTTGAAGTCGTGTCGAAATGCAACTAGCTCGGCAAAATGTTTGCTGAATTTTTGTTTTTTGGGTATTCCAAATGTTTAGATGAATTTTTACTTGAAGCTTTAGTGTGGTGGAAATAAGTAAATATCTTTGTGAGACATTGCTGCTAGGTTGTGCATTATACATCAAATGCTGAAGTTGGGAAGATGTGTTTTGAAATGTAACAGCTCTGTATAATTTGAGAATGCTGTGAAATGTTGAGGTCGTGTCGAAATGCAACTAGCTAGGCCAAATGTTTGCTGAATTTTTGCTTTTTATGTATTCCTAATGTTTAGATGAATTTTTACTTGAAACTTTAGTGTGGTGGAAGTAAGTAAATATATTTGTGAGACATTAATGCTAGGTTGTGCAATATAGATCAAGTGTTGAAGTTGGAAAGATGTGTTTTGCAATTTAACAGTTCTGTATAGTTTAACAATGCTGTGACATGTTGAAGTCGTGTCCAAATGCAGCTAGCTAGGCAATTTGTTAGCTGAATTTTTGTTTTTTGGGTATTCCGAATGGTTAGATGAATTTTTACTGCAAACTAATGTGAATTTCTGTATAATAAATATATTTGTGAGTTATTGCTGCTAGGTTGACCAATATACATCAAATGTTGAAGTTGGGGAGATGTGTTTTGACATGTAACAGCAATTATATAAGTTTGACAATGCTGTGTAATGTTGATGTCGTGTCGAAATGCAACTAGCTAGGCAATATGTTTGCTGAATTTTTGTTTTTACGGGATTCCAAATGTTTAGATCAATTTTTAGTTCAAGCTCTAGTGTGGTGCAAGTAAGTAAATATATTTGTGAGGCATTGCTGCTAGGTTGTGCAATATACATCAAATGTTGAAGTTTCGAAGATGTGTTTTGAAATGTAATAGTTCTGTATAGTTTGACAATGCTGTGACATGTTGAAGTCGTGTCGAAATGTACCTAGCTAGGCAATTGGTTAGCTGAATTTTTGTTTTTTTGGTATCGCAAATGTTTAGATGAATTTTTACTTCAAACTAATGTGGTGGAAGTAAGTAAATAAATATGTGAGACATTGCTGCTAGATTGTGCAATATTCATCAAATGCTGAAGTTGGGAAGATGTGTTTTGACATGTAACAGCAATTATATAAGTTTGACAATGCTGTGACATATTGAAGTTGTGTCGAAATGCAACTAACTCGGAAAAATGTTTGCTGAATTTTTGTTTTTTGGGTATTCCAAATGCTTTGATGAATTTTTACTGGAAGCTTTAGTGTGGTGGAAATAAATATATTTGTGAGACAATGCTACTAGGTTGTGCAATATACATCAAATGCTGAAGTTGGGAAGATGTGTTTTGACATGTAACTACTCTGTATAATTTGAGAATGCTGTGACATGTTGAAGTCCTGTCGAAATGCAACTAGCTAGGCAATATGTTTGCTGGATTTTTGTTTTTTGGGTATTCCAAATGTTTAGTTGAATTTTTACTTCAAGCTTTAGTGTGGTCGAAGTAAGTAAATATATTTGTGAGACATTCCTGCTAGAATGTACAATACACATCAAATGCTGAAGTTTGGAAGATGTGTTTTGAAACGTAACAGCTCTGTATAATTTGAGAATGCTGTAACAGATTGAAGTCGTGTACAAATGCAACTAGCTAGGCAATATGTTTGATGAATTTTTGTTTTTTGAGTATTCGATATGTTTAGATGAATTTTTACTTCAAGCTTTAGTGTTGTGGAGGTAAGTAAATATATTTGTGAGACATTGCTGCTAGGTTGTGCAATATATATCAAATGCTGAAGTTGGGAAGATTTGTTTTGAAATGTAAAAGCTCATCATATTTTGATAATGAGGTGACATGTTGAAGTCATTTCGAAATACAGCTAGCTTGGCAATATGTTTGCTGAATTTTTGTTTTTTTGGTATTCCAAATATTTACATAAATTTTTACTTCAAGTTTAAGTGTGGTCGCAGTAAGTAAATATATTTGTGAGACATTGCTGCTAGGTTGTGTAATATACATCAAAAGTTGAAGTTGGGAAGATGTGTATTGACAAGTAACAGGAATTATATAAGTATGACAATGCTGTCACATGTTGAAGTAGTGTCGAAATTATACACAGCTGTTACATGTCAAAACACATCTTCCCAACTTCAGCATTTGATGTATAATGCACAACCTAGAACCAATGTCTCACATAGATATTTACTTACTTCCACCACACTAAAGCATGAAATAAAAATTCATCTAAACATTTCGAATACACAAAAAACAAAAATTCAGCAAACATATTGCCTAGCTAGTTGCATTTTGACACGACTTCAACATGTCACAGCATTCTCAAATTATACAGAGCTGTTACATGTCAAAACGCGTCTTCCCAACTTCAACTTTAGATGTATATTGCACAACCTAGCAGCAATGTCAGACAAATATATTTACTTACATCCATCACACTAAAACTTGAAGTAAAAATTGATCTAAATATTTACAATATCCAAAAAACAAAACTTCAGCAAACATATTGCCTAACTAGTTGTATTTCGACAGGATTTAAAAATGTCATAGCATTCTCAAATTATACAGAGTAGTTACATGTCAAAACACAGCTTCGAAAGTTTAACATTTGATGTATAATGCACAAACTAGCAGCAATGTCTCACAAATATATTTACTTACTTCCATCACACTAAAGCTTGAAGTAAAAATTGATCTAAATATTTACAATATCCAAAAAACAAAACTTCTGCAAACATATTGCCGAGCTAGTTGCATTTCGACAGGATTTCAAAATGTCATAGCATTCTCAAATTATACAGAGTAGTTACATGTCAAAACACAGCTTCCCATGTTTAACATTTGATGTATAACGCACAAACTAGCAGCAATGTCTCACAAATATATTTACTTACTTCCACCACACTAAAGCTTGAAGTAAAAATTGATCTAAATATTTACAATATCCAAAAAACAAAACTTCAGCAAACATATTGCCTAGCTAGTTGCATTTCGACAGGATTTCAAAATGTCATAGCATTCTCAAATTATACAGAGCTGTTACATGTCAAAACACATCTTCCCAACTTTAGCTTTTGATGTGTATTGCACAACCTAGCAGCAATGTCTCTCAAATATATTTACTTACATCCAACGCACCGAAGCTTGAAGTAAAAATTCATCTAAACATTTCGAATACCCAAAAAACAAACATTCAGCAAATATATTGCCCAGCTAGTTGCATTTCGACACGCCTTCAACATGTCACAGCATTCTCAAATTATACAGAGGTGTTACATGTCAAAACACATCTTCCCAGCTTCAGCATTTGATGTATATTGCGCAACCTAGCAGCAAGGTCGCACAAATATATTTACTTACTTTCACCACACTAAAGCGTGAAGTAAAAATTCATCTAAACATTTCCAATACCCAAAAAACAAAAATTCAGCAAACATTTTGCCTATTTAGTTGCATTTCGACACAACTTCAACATGTCACACCATTTTGAAACTTATAGAAATGCTGTTACATGTCAAAACACATCTTCCCAACTTCAAAATTTGATGTATATTGCACAACCTAGCAGCAATGTCTCACAAATAAAAATTCACCACACTAAAGCTTCAAGTAAAAATTCGTCAATAGATTTGGCATACCCAAAAAACAAAAATTCAGCAAACATATTGCCTAGCTAGTCGCCAATTGACACGACTTCAACATGTCACAGCATTCTCAAACTTATATAATTGCTATTCCATGTCAAAACACATATTCCCAACTTCAACATTTGATGTGCATTGCACAACCTAGAAGAAATGTCTCACAAATATATTTACTTACTTCCACCACTTTGGCTTGAAGTAAAAATTCATCTAAACATTTCGAATACAAAAAAAACAAAAATTCAGCAATCAAATTGCCTAGCTAGTTGCATTTCGACACGACCTCAACATGCCACAGCATTCTCAAACTATACAGAACTGTTACATTTCAAAACACATCTTCCCAACTTCAGCATTTGATTTATATTGCGCATCTTAGCAGCAATGTCTGTCAAATATATTTACTTACTTCCACAACACTAAAGCTTGAAGTAAAAATTCATCTAAACATTTCGAATACCCAAAAAACAAAAATTCAGCAAACATATTTCCTAGCTAGTTGCATTTCGACACGACTTCAACATGTCACAGCATTCTTAAATTATACAGAGCTGTTACATGTCAAAACACATCATCCCAACTTCACCATTTAATGTATAATGCACAACCTAGCAGCAAGGTCGCACAAATATATTTACTTACTTCCACCACACTAAAGCGTGAAGTAAAAATTCATCTAAACATTTCCAATACCCAAAAATCAATAATTCAGCAAACATTTTGCCTATTTAGTTGCAATTCGACACGACTTCAACATGTCGCAGCATTCTCAAATTATACAAAGCTGTGACATGTCAAAAAACATCTTCCCTACTTCAGCATTTGATGTATAATGCACAACCTAGCAGCAATGTCTCACAAATATATTTACTTACTTCCACAATACTAAAGCTTCAAGTAAAAATTCATCAAAACATTTGGAAAACCCAAAAAACTAAAATTCAGCAAAGATATTGCCTAGCTATTTGCCAATCGACACGATATCAACATGTCACACCATTCTGAAACATATAGAAATGCGATTACATGTAAAAACACAACTTCCCAACTTCAACATTTGATGTACATTGCACAACCTAAAGCTTCAAGTAAAAATTGATCTAAACATTTTGAATACAAAAGAAACAAAAATTCAGCAATCATATTACCTAGCTAGATGCATTTCGACATGATTTCGAAATGTCATAGCATTCTCAAATTATACAGAGTAGTTACTTGTCAAAACACAGCTTCCCAAGTTTAACATTTGATGTATAATGCACAACCTAGCAGCAATGTCTCACAAATATATTTACTTACTTCCACCGCACTAAAGATTGAAGTAAAAATTCATCTAAACATTTCGAATACCCAAAAAACATATATTCAGCAAACATATTGCCTAGCTAGTTGCATTTCAACACAACTTCAACTTGTCACAGCATTCTCAAATTATACAGAGGTGTTAATTGACAAAACACATCTTCCCAACTTCAGCATTCGATGTATCATGCACAACCTTGAAGCAATGTCTCACAAATATATTTACTTACATCCACCACACTAAAGCTTCAAGTAAAAATTCATCTAAACATTTCGAATACAAAAGAAACAAAAATTCAGCAATCATATTACCTAGCTAGATGCATTTCGACATGATTTCGAAATGTCATAGCATTCTCAAATTATACAGAGTAGTTACTTGTCAAAATACAGCTTCCCAAGTTTAACATTTGATGTATAATGCACAACCTAGCAGCAATGTCTCACAAATATATTTACTTACTTCCACCACACAAAAGCTTGAAGTAAAAATTCATCTAAACATTTCGAATACCCAAAAAACAAACATTCAGCAAACATATTGCCCAGCTAGTTGCATTTCGACACGACTTCAACATGGCACAGCATTCTAAAATTATACAGAGCTGTTACATTTCAAAACACATCTTCCCAACTTCAGCATTTGATGTATATTGCGCAACCTAGCAGCAATGTCTCACAAATATATTTACTTACTTCCACAACACTAAAGCGTGAAGTAAAAATGCATCTAAACATTTCCAATACCCAAAAAACAACAATTCAGCAAACATTTTGCCTAGCTAGTTGCCAATCGACACGACTTCAACATGTCACAGCATTCTCAAACTTATATAATTGCTGTTCCATGTCAAAACACATCTTCCCAACTTCAACATTTGATGCGTATTGCACAACCTAGAAGAAAAGTCTCACAAATCGATTTACTTACTTCCACAACATTGGCTTGAAGTTAAAATTCATCTAAACATTTCGAATACAAAAAAAACAAAAATTCAGTAATCAAATTGCCTAGCTAGTTGCATTTCGACAGGACCTCAACATGCCACAGCATTCTCAAACTATACAGAACTGTTACATTTCAAAACACATCTTCCCAACTTCAGCATTTGATTTATATTGCGCAACCTAGCAGCAAGGTCGCACAAATATATTTACTTACTTCCACCACACTAAAGCGTGAAGTAAAAATTCATCTAAACATTTCGAATACAAAAGAAACAAAAATTCAGCAATCATATTGCCTAGCCAGTTGCATTTCGACAAGATTTCGAAATGTCATAGCATTCTCAAATTATATAGAGTTGTTACATGTCAAAACACAGCTTCCCAAGTTTAACATTTGATGTATAATGCACAACCTAGCAGCAATGTCTCACAAATATATTTACTTACTTCCACCTCACAAAAGCTTGAAGTAAAAATTCATCTAAACATTTCAGATACCCAAAAACAAAAATTCAGCAAACATATTGCCTAGCTAGTTGCATTTCAACACAACTTTAACTTGTCACAGCATTCTCAAATTATACAGAGGTGTTAATTAACAAAACACATCTTCCCAACTTCAGCATTCGATGTATCATGCACAACCTTGCAGCAATGTCTCACAAATATATTTACTTACATCCACCACACTAAAGCTTCAAGTAAAAATTCATCTAAACATTTTGAATACAAAGGAAACAAAAATTCAGCAATCATATTGCCTAGCCAGTTGCATTTCGACAGTATTTCGAAATGTCATAGCATTCTCAAATTATACAGAGTAGTTACTTGTCAAAACACAGCTTCCCAAGTTTAACATTTGATGTATAATGCACAACCTAGCAGCAATGTCTCACAAATATATTTACTTACTTCCACCACACAAAAGCTTGAAGTAAAAATTCATCTAAACATTTCAAATACCCAAAAACAAAAATTAAGCAAACATATTGCCTAGCTAGTTGCATTTCGACAGGATTCCAAAATGTCATAGCATTCTCAAATTATACAAAGTTGTTACATGTCAAAACACATCTTCCCAACTTCAGCATTTGTTGAATATTGCACAACCTAGCAGCAATGTCTCTTCAATATATTTACTTACATCCAACGCACTAAAGCTTGAAGTAAAAATTCATCTAAACATTTCGAATACCCAAAAAACAAACATTCAGCAAACATATTGCCCAGCTAGTTGCATTTCGACACGACTTCAACATGGCACAGCATTCTAAAATTATACAAAGCTGTTACATTTCAAAACACATCTTCCCAACTTCACCATTTGATGTATATTGCGCAACCTAGCAGCAATGTCTCACAAATATATTTACTTACTTGCACAACACTAAAGCGTGAAGTAAAAATTCATCTAAATATTTCCAATACCCAAAAAACAAAAATTCAGCAAACATTTTGCCTAGCTAGTTGCCAATCGACACGACTTCAACATGCCACAGCATTCTCAAACTTATATAATTGCTGTCCCATGTCAAAACACATATTCAGAACTTCAACATTTGATGCGTATTGCACAACCCAAAAGAAATGTCTCACAAATCTATTTACTTACTTCAACAACATTGGCTTGAAGTTAAAATTCATCTAAACATTTCGAATACAAAAAAAACAAAAATTCAGCAATCAAATTGCCTAGCTAGTTGCATTTCGACAGGATTCCAAAATGTCATAGCATTCTCAAATTATACAAAGCTGTTACATGTCAAAACACATCTTCCCAACTTCAGCATTTGTTGAATATTGCACAACCTAGCAGCAACGTTTCTCAAATATAGTTACTTACATCCAACGCACTAAAGCTTGAAGTAAAAATTCATCTAAACATTTCGAATACCCAAAAAACAAATATTCAGCAAACGTATTGCCTAGCTAGTTGCATTTCGACAGGACTTCAACTTGTTACAGCTTTCTCAAATTATACAGAGCTGTTACATGTCAAAACACATCTTAACAACTTCAGCATTTGATGTATAATGCACAACCTAGCAGCAATGTCTCACAAATATGTTTACTTACTCCCACAACACTAAAGCTTCAAGTAAAAATTCATCAAAACATTTGGAATACATAAAAAACAAAAATTCAGCAAAGATATTGCCTAGCTAGTTGCCAATCGACACGACTTCAACATGTCACACCATTCTGAAACATATAGAAATGCTATTACATGTCAAAACACAACTTTCCAACTTCAACATTTGATGTACATTGCACAACCTAGCATCACTGTCTCACAAATATATTTACTTACTTCCACCACACTAAAGCTTGAAGTAAAAATTCATCTAAACATTTCCAATACCCAGAAAAAACAAAAATTGAGCAAAGATTTTTCTATTTAGTTGCATTTCGACACAACTTCAACATGACATACCATTCTGAAACTTATAGAAATGTTGTTACATGTCAAAACACAACATCCCAACTTCAACATTCAATGTCTAATGCACAACCTAGAAGCAATGCCCGACAAATATATTTACTTACATCCACCGCACTAAAACTTCAAGTAAAAATTCATCCAAACATTTGGAATACCCAAAAAATAAATATTCAGCAAACATATTGCCTAGCTAGTTGCATTTCGACACGACTTCAACTTGTCACAGCATTCTCAAATTATACAGAGCAGTGGCATGTCAAAACACATCTTCCCAACTTCAGCATTTGATTTATATTGCACATCTTAGCAGCAATGTCTCACAAATATATTTACTTACTTCCACCACACTAAAGCGTCAAGTTAGAATTCATCAAAACATTTGGAATACCCAAAAAACAAAAATTCAGTAAACATTTTGCCTAGCTAGTCGCCGATCGACACAACTTCAACATGTCACAGCATTCTCAAACTTATATAATTGTTGTTCCATGTCAAAACACATATTCCGAACTTCAACATTTGATGCGCATTGCACAACCTAGAAGAAATGTCTCACAAATATATTTACTTACTTCCACCACATTAGTTTGAAGTAAAAATTCATCTAAAGATTTCGAATAATAGAGAAACAAAAATTCAGCAAACATTTTGCCTAGCTAGTTGCCAATTGACACGACTTCAACATGTCACAGCATTCTCAAACTTATATAATTGCTGTTCGATGTCAAAACACATCTTCCAAACTTCAACATTTGATGCGCATTGCACAACCTAGATGAAGTGTCTCACAAATATATTTTCTTACTTCCACCACATTAGCTTGAAGTAAAAATTCATCAAAACTTTTGGAATACACAAAAATAAAAAATTCAGCAAACATATTACCTAGCTAGTTGCATTTCGACACGACTTCAACATGTCACAGCATTCTCTATCTATACAGAACTGTTACATTTGAAAACACATCTTCCCAACTTTAGCATTTGATGTATATTGCGCAACCTAGCTGCAATGTCTCACAAATATATTTACTTAATTGCACCACACTTAAGCTTCAAGTAAAAATTCGTCAATAGATTTGGCATACCAAAAAAACAAAAATTCAGCAAACATATTGCCTAGCTAGTCGCCAATCGACACAACTTCAACATGTCAAACCATTCTCAAACTTATATAATTGCTGTTATATGTCAAAACACATCTTTCCAACTTCAACATTTGATGCGCATTGCACAACCTAGAAGAAATGTCTCACAAATATATTTACTTACTTCCACCACTTTGGCTTGAA
>QANX01006045.1:65152-87758 GCA_003254975.1 Ochetophila trinervis
AACTTCAACATTTGATGCGCATTGCACAACCTAGAAGAAATGTCTCACAAATATATTTACTTACTTCCACCACATTAGTTTGAAGTAAAAATTCATCTAAAGATTTCGAATAATAGAGAAACAAAAATTCAGCAAACATTTTGCCTAGCTAGTTGCCAATTGACACGACTTCAACATGTCACAGCATTCTCAAACTTATATAATTGTTGTTCGATGTCAAAACACATCTTCCCAACTTCAACATTTGATGCGCATTGCACAACCTAGAAGAAATGTCTCACAAATATATTTACTTACTTCCACCACATTAGCTTGAAGTAAAAATTCATCAAAACTTTTGGAATACACAAAAATCAAAAATTCAGCAAACATATTACCTAGCTAGTTGCATTTCGACACGACTTCAACATGTCACAGCATTCTCTATCTATACAGAACTGTTACTTTGAAAACACATCTTCCCAACTTTAGCATTTGATGTATATTGCGCAACCTAGCTGCAATGTCTCACAAGTATATTTACTTAATTCCACCACACTTAAGCTTCAAGTAAAAATTCGTCAATAGATTTGGCATACCCAAAAAACAAAAATTCAGCAAACATATTGCCTAGCTAGTCGCCAATCGACACAACTTCAACATGTCGAACCATTCTCAAACTTATATAATTGCTGTTATATGTCAAAACACATCTTCCCAACTTCAACATTTGATGCGCATTGCACAACCTAGAAGAAATGTCTCACAAATATATTTACTTACTTCCACCACTTTGGCTTGAAGTAAAAATTCATCTAAACATTTCGAATACAAAAAAAACAAAAATTCAGCAATCAAATTTCCTAGCTAGTTGCTTTTCGACACGACCTCAACATGCCACACCATTCTCAAACTATACAGAACTGTTACATTTCAAAACACATCTTCCCAACTTCAGCATTTGATGTATATTGTGCAACCTAGCAGCAATGTCTCACAAATATATTTACTTACTCCCACCACAATAAAGCTTGAAGTAAAAATTCATCTAAACATTTCCAATACCCAAAAAACAAAAATTCAGCAAACATTTTGCCTATTTAGTTGCATACAACTTCAACATGACACACCATTCTAAAACTTATAGATATGGTTTTACATGTCAAAACACAACTTCCCAACTTCAACATTTGATGTCTATTGCACAACCTCGCAGCAATGCCTGACAAATATATTTACTTACATCAACCACACTAAAGCTTCAAGTAAAAATTCATCTAAACATTTCGAATACCGAAGAAACAAAAATTCAGCAAACATATTGCCTAGATAGTTGCATTTCGACAGGATTTCAAAATGTCATAGCATTCTCAAATTATACAGAGTAGTTACATGTGAAAACACAGCTTCCCAAGTTTAACATTTGATGTATAATACACAACCTAGCAGCAATGTCTGACAAATATATTTACTTACTTCCACAACACTAAAGCGTGAAGTAAAAATTCATCTAAACATTTCCAATAGCCAAAAAACAAAAATTCAGCAAACATTTTGTCTATTTAGTTGCATTTCGACACAACTTCAACATGACACACCATTCTGAAACATATAGAAATGTTGTTACATGTCAAAACACAACTTCCCAACTTCAACATTTGATGTATATTGCGCAACCTAGCAGCAATGTCTCACAAATATATTTACTTACTTCCACAACACTAAAGCGTGAAGTAAAAATTCATCTAGACATTTCCAATACCCAAAAAACAAAAATTCAGCAAACATTTTGCCTATTTAGTTGCATTTCAACACAACTTCAACTTGTCACAGCATTCTCAAATTATACAGCGGTGTTAATTGACAAATATATTTAGCATCTTCCCAACTTCAGCATTCGATGTATCATGCACAACCTTGCAGCAATGTCTCACAAATATATTTACTTACATCCACCACACTAAAGCTTCAAGTAAAAATTCATCTAAACATTTTGAATACAAAAGAAACAAAAATTCAGCAATCATATTGCCTAGCTAGTTGCATTTCGACAGGATTTCGAAATGCCATTGCATTCTCAAATTATACAGAGTTGTTACTTGTCAAAACACATCTTCCCAACTTCAACATTTGATGCGTATTGCACAACCTAGAAGAAATGTCTCACAAATATATTTACTTACTACCACCACATTGGCTTGAAGTATAAATTCATCTAAACATTTCGAATACAAAAAAAACAAAATTCAGAAATCAAATTGCCTAGCTAGTTGCATTTCGACACGACCTCAACATGTCACAGCATTCTCAAACTATACAGAACTGTTACATTTCAAAACACGTCGTCCCAACTTCAGCATTTGATTTATATTGCGCATCCTTGCAGCAATGTCTCACAAATATATTTACTTACTTCCACCAAACTAAAGCTTGTAGTAAAAATTCATCTAAACATTTCGAATACCCAAAAAACAAAAATTCAGAAGACATATTGCCTAGGTAGTTGCATTTCGACACAACTTCAACATGTCACAGCATTCTCAAACTATACAAAACTATTACATTTGAAAACACATCTTCCCAACTTCAGCATTTGATGTATAATGCACAACTATATTTACTTACTTCCACCACACTAAATCTTGAAGTAAAAATTCATCTAAACATTTCCAATACTTCAAAAAACAAAAATTCAGCAAACATTTTGCCTATTTAGTAGCATTTTGACACAACTTCAACATGACACACCATTCTCAAATTATACAGAGCAGTGACATGTCAAAACACATCTTCCCTACTTCAGCATTTGATGTATAATGCACAACCTAGTAGCAATGTCTTACAAATATAATTTCTTACTTCCACCACACTAAAGCTTCAAGTAAGAATTCATCAAAACATTTGGAATACAAAAAAAACAAAAATTCAGCAAATATTTTGCCTAGCTAGTTGCCAATTGACACGACTTCAACATGTCACAGCATTCTCAAACATATATAATTGCTGTTACAGGTCAAAACACATCTTCCCAACTTCAACATTTGATGCGCATTGCACAACCTAGAAGAAATGTCTCACAAATATATTTACTTAGTTCCACCACATTGGCTTGAAGTAAAAATTCATCAAAACTTTTGGAATACCCAAAAATAAAAAATTCAGCAAACATATTTCCTAGCTAGTTGCATTTCGACACGAGTTCAACATGTCACAGCATCCACCACACTAAAACTTGAAGAAAAAATTCATCTAAACATTTCAAAAACAAAAAAAACAAACATTTAGCAAACATATTGCCCAGCTAGTTGCATTTGGACATGACTTCAACATGGCATAGCATTCTAAAATTATACAGAGCTGTTACATGTCAAAACACATCTTCCCAACTTCAGCATTTGATGTATATTGCGCAACCTAGCAGAAATGTCTCACAAATATATTTACTTACTTCCACCACAATAAAGCGTGAAGTAAAAATTCATCTAAACATTTCGAATACCCAAAAAACAAAATTTCAGCAAACATTTTGCCTATTTAGTTGCATTTCGACACAACTTCAACATGTCACAACATTCTGAAACTTATAGAAATGCTGTTACATGTCAAAACACATCATCCCAACTTCAGCATTTGGTGTATAATGCACAACCTAGCAGCAATGTCTCACAAATATATTTACTTACTTCCACCACACTAAAGCTTGAAGTAAAAATTCATCTTAACATTTCGAATACCCATGAAACAAAAATTCAGCAAACATATTGCCTAGCTAGTTGCATTTCGACAGGATTTCAAAATGTCATAGCATTCTCAAATTATACAGAGTAGTTACATGTCAAAACACATCTTCCCAACTTCAGCATTTGATGTATATTGCGCATCCTAGCTGCAATGTCTCACAAATATATTTACTTACTTCCACCACACTAAAGCTTGAAGTAAAAATTCATCTAAACATTTCGAATACCCAAAAAACAAAAATTCTGCAAACATATTGCCTAGCAAGTTGCAATTCGACACGACTTCAACTTGTCACAGCATTCTCAAATTACACAGAGCTCTTACATGTCCAAAACACATCTTAAGAACTTCAGCATTTGATGTATAATGCACAACCTAGCAGCAATGTCTCAAAAATATATTTACTTACTTCCACCACACTAAAGCTTCCAGTAAAATTTATCAAAACATTTGGAATACCCAAAAACCAAAAATTCATCAAAGATATTGCCTAGCTAGTTGCCAATCGACACGACTTCAACATGTGACACCATTCTGAAAAATATAGAAATGCTATTACATGTCAAAACACAACTTCCCAACTTCAACAATTGATGTACATTGCAAAAACTAGCAGCAATGTCTCACAAATATATTTACTTACTTCCACCACCTTAGCTTGAAGTAAAAATTCATCAAAACATTTGGAATACACAAAAAACAAAAATTCAGCAAACATATTTCCTAGCTAGTTGCATTTCGACACGACTTCAACATGTCACAGCATACTCTAACTATACAGAACTGTTACATTTGAAAACACATCTTCTCAACTTCAGCATTTGATGTATATTGCTCAACCTAGCAGCAATGTCTCACAAATATATTTACTTACTTCCACCACACTAAAGCTTGAAGTAAAAATTCATCTAAACATTTCCAATACCCAAAAAACAAAAATTCAGCAAACATTTTGCCTATTTAGTAGCATTTCGACACGACTTCAACATGTCACAACATTCTCAAACTTATAGAAATCGTGTTACATGTCAAAACACAACTTCTCTACTTCAACATTTGATGTCTATTGCACAATCTAGAAGTAATGTCTGACAAATATATTTACTTACATCTACCACACTAAAACTTGAAATAAATTTCGTCTAAACATTTTGAATACCCAAAAAATAAAAATTCATTAAACATATTGCCTAGCTAGTTGAATTTCGACACGACTTCAACATGTCACAGCATTCTCAAACTTATATAATTGCTGTTCCATGTCAAAACACATCTTGCCAACTTCAACATTTGATGCGCATTGCACAACCTAGAAGAAATGTCTCACAAATATATTTACTTACTTCCACCACACTAATGCTTGAAGTAAAAATTCATCTAAACATTTCGAGTACCCAAAAAACAAATATTCAGCAAACATATTGCATTTCAACACGACATCAACTTGTCACAGCAGTCTCAAATTATACAGAGCGGTTACATGTCAAAACACATCATAACAACTTCAGCATTTGATGTATAATGCACAACCTAGCAGCAATGTCTCACAAATATAATTACTTACTTTATCAACACTAAAGCTTCAAGTAAAAATTCATAAAAACATTTGGAATACCCAAAAAACAAAAATTCAGCAAAGATATTGCCTAGCTAGTTGCCAATCGACACGACTTCAACATGTCACACCATTCTGAAACATATAGAAATGCTATTACATGTCAAAACACAACTTCAAAACTTCAACATTTGATCTACATTGCACAACCTAGCAGCAATATCTCTCAAATATATTTACTTACTTCCACCACATTAGCTTGAAGTAAGAATTCATCAAAACATTTGGAATACCCAAAACACAAAAATTCAGCTAACATATTTTCTAGCAAGTTGCATTTCGACACGACTTCAACATGTCACAGCATTCTCTAACTATACAGAACTGTTACATTTGAAAACACATCTTCCCAACTTCAGCATTTGATGTATATTGCGCAACCTAGCAGCAATGTCTCACAAATATATTTACTTACTTCCACCACACTCAGGATTGAAGTAAAAATTCATCTAAACATTTCGAATACCAAAAAAACAAAAATTCAGCAAACATATTGCCTAGGTAGTTGCATTTCGACACGACTTCAACATGTCACACCATTCTGAAACTTATATAATTGCTGTTACATGTCAAAACTCATCTTCCGAACTTCAACATTTGATGCGTATTGGACAACCTAGAAGAAATGTCTCACAAATATATTTACTTACTTCCACCACACTAAAGCTCCATGTTAAAATTCATCTAAACATTTCGAATTACCAAAAACCAAACATTCAGCAAACAAATTACCTAGCTTGTTGCATTTCGACACGTCTTCAACATGTTACAGCATTCTCTAAATATACAGAGCTGTTACATGACAAAACACATCCTCCCAACTTCAGCTTTCGATGTATAATGCACAACCTAGCAGCAGTGTCTCACAAATATATTTACTTACATACAACCACAATAAAGCTTCATGTAAAAAATTCATCAAAAAATTTGGAATACCCAAACAACAAAAATTCAAAAAAATATATCGCCTAGCTAGATGCATTTCGACACGACTTCAACATGTCACAGCATCCTCAAATTATGCAGAGCTGTTTCATGTCAAAACACATCTTCCCTACTTCAGCATTTGATGTATAATGCACAACCTAGCAGGTTTGTCTCACAAATATTTTTACTTACATCCACCACACTAAAGCTTCAAGTAAAAATTCATCAAAACATTTGGAATACCCAAAAAACAAAAATTCAGCAAACATTTTGCCTAGCTAGTTGCATTTCGACACGACTTCAACTTGTCACAGCATTCTCCAATTATACAGAGCTGTTACATGTCAAAACACATCTTAACAACTTCAGCATTTGATGTATAATGCACAACCTAGCAGCAATGTCTCACAAATATATTTACTTACTTCCACCCCACTAATGCTTGAAGTAAAAATTCATCTAAACATTTGTCTAACGCAAAAAACAAAAATTCAGCAAACATATTGCCTAGCTTGTGTCATTAAGACACTACTTCAATATGTCACAGCATTGTCAAACTTATATAATTTATGTTCCATGTCAAAACACATCTTCCCAACTTCAACATTTGATGTATATTGCACAACCTAGTAGCAATGTCTATGTAATATATTTACTTACTTCCACCCCTCTTATGCTTGAAGTAAAAATTCATCTAAACATTTGGAATATTCAAGGAACAAAAATTCATCAAACATATTGCCTAGCTAGTCGCATTTTGATACGACTTCAACATGTCACAGCATTCTCAAACTTTTATAATTCATGTTACATGACAGAACACATCTTCCCAACTTCAACATTTGATGTATGTTACACAACCTAGAAGCAATGTCTCACAAATATATTTACTTACTTCCATCCCACTAATGCTTGGACTAAAAATTTTTCTAAACATTTGGAGTACCCAAAAAAAAAAATCAGCAAACATATTGCCTAGCTAGTTGCATTGCGACAGGACTTCTACATGTAACAGCATTCTAAAACTTATATAATTGTTGTTACATGTCCAAACACATCATGCCAGCTTTAGCACTTGATGTATATTGCACAACCTAGCAGCAATGTCGCACAAATATATTTACTTACTTCCACCCCACTAATACTTGAAGTAAAAATTCATCTATACATTTGTCTAATCAAAAAAACAAAAATTCAGCAAACATTTTGCCTAGCTAGTGACATTTTGACACTACTTCAACATGTCACAGCATTCTCAAACTTATATAATTTATGTTACATGTCAAAACACATCCCAGCAGCAATGTATCACAAATATATTTATTTACTTCCACAACACTAAAGCTTCAAGTAAAAATTCATCAAAACATTTGGAATACCAAAAAAACAAAAATTCAGCAAAGATATTGCCTAGCTAGTTGCCAATCGACACGACTTCAACATGTCACACCATTCTGAAACATATAGCAATGCTATTACATGTCAAAACACAACTTCCCTACTTCAACATTTGATGTACATTGCACAACCTTGCAGCAATGTCTCACAAATATATTTACATACATCCACCACACTAAAACTTGAAGTATAAATTCATCTAAACATTTCGAATACCCAAAAAACAAAAATTCAGCGAACATATTGCCTAGCTAGTTGCATTTCGGCACGACTTCAACATGTCACAGCATTCTCAAATTATACAGAGCTGTTACATGTCAAAACACATCTTCCCAACTTCAGCATTTGATGTATAATGCACAACCTAGCAGCAATGTCTCACAAATATATTTACTTACTTCCACCACATTAAAGATTCAATTAAAACTTCATCAAAACATTTGGAATACCCAAAAAACAATAATTCAGCAAACATATTGCCTAGCTAGTAGCCCATCGACACGACTTCAACATGTCACAGCATTCTCAAACTTATATAATTGCTGTTCCATGTCAAAACACATATTCCCAACTTCAACATTTGATGCGCATTGCACAACCTAAAAGAAATGTCTCACAAATATATGTACTTACTTCCACCACATTGGCTCAAGTCAAAATTCATCTAAACATTTCGAATACAAAAAAAACAAAAATTCAGCAATCAAATTGCCTAGCTAGTTGGATTTCAACACGACCTCAACATGTCACAGCATTCTCAAACTTATATACTTGCTGTTCCATGTCAAAACACATATTCCCAACTTCAACATTTGATGCGCATTGCACAACCTAGAAGAAATGTCGCACAAATATATGTACTTACTTCCACCACATTGGCTTCAAGTCAAAATTCATCTAAACATTTCGAATACAAAAAAAACAAAAATTCAGCAATCAAATTGCCTAGCTAGTTGCATTTCAACACGACCTCAACATGTCACAACATTCTCAAACTATACAGAACTGTTACATTTCAAAACACATCTTCCCAACTTCAGCATTTGATTTATATTGCGCATCTTAGCAGCAATGTCTCACAACTATATTTACTTACTTCCACCACACTAAAGCTTAAAGTAAAAATTCATCTAAACATTTCTAATAGCCAAAAAACAAAAATTCAGCAAACATATTGCCGAGCTAGTTGCATTTGGACACGACTTCAACATGTCACAGCATTCTCAAATTATACAGAGCTGTGACATGTCAAAACAAATCTTCCCTACTTCAGCATATGATGTATAATGCACAACCTAGTAGCAATGTCTCACAAATATATTTACTTACTTCCACCACACTAAAGCTTCAAGTAAGAATTCATCAAAACATTTGGAATACCCAAAAAACAAAAATTCAGTAAACATTTTGCCTAGCTAGTTGCCAATTGACACGACTTCAACATGTCACAGCATTCTCAAAGTTATATAATTGCTGTTACATGTCAAAACACATCTTCCCAACTTCAACATTTGATGCGCATTGCACAACCTAGAAGAAATGTCTCACAAATATATTTACTTACTTCCACCACATTAGCTTGAAATAAAAATTCATCTAAACATTTCGAATACCCATGAAACAAAAATTCAGCAAACATATTGCCTAGCTAGTTGAATTTCGACAGTATTTCATAATGTCATAGCATTCTCAAATTATACAGGGTAGTTACATGTCAAAACACAGCTTTCCAAGTTTAACATTTGATGTATGATGCACAACCTAGAGCAATGTCTCACAAATATATTTACTTACTTCCACCACACTAAAGCTTGAAGTAAAAATTCATCTTAACATTTCAATACCCAGAAAACAAAAATTCAGCAAACATATTGCCTAGCTAGTTGCATTTCGATAGGATTCCAAAATGTCATAGCATTCTCAAATTATACAGAGCTGTTACATGTCAAAACACATCTTCCCAACTACAGCATTTGATGAATATTGCACAACCTAGCAGCAATGTCTCTCAAATATATTTACTTACATCCAACGCACTAAAGCTTGAAGTAAAAATTCGTAAAAACATTTGGACTACCCAACAAACAAATATTCAGCAAACATTTTGCCTAGCTAGTTGCCAATCGACACGACTTCAACATGTCACAGCATTCTCAAACTTATATAATTGTTGTTCCTTGTCAAAACACATCTTCCCAGCTTCAACATTTGATGAGTATTGCACAACCTAAAAGAAATATCTCACAAATATATTTACTTACTTCCACCACATTCGCTTGAAGTAAAAATTCACCTAAAAATTTCGAATACAAAAAAAACAAAAATTCAGCAAACATTTTGCCTAGGTAGTTGCATTTCGACACAACTTCAACATGTCACAGCATTCTCAAACTATACAGAACTGTTACATGTCAAAACACATCTTCACAAGTTCATCATTTCATGTATAATGCACAACCTAGCAGCAATGTCTCACAAATATATTTATTTACTTCCAACACATTGAAGATTCAATTAAAAATTCATCAAAACATTTGGAATACCCAAAAAACAATAATTCAGCAAACATATTGCCTAGCTAGTAGCCCATCGACACGACTTCAACATGTCACAGCATTCTCAAACTTATATAATTGCTGTTCCATGTCAAAACACATATTCCCAACTTCAACATTTGATGCGCATTGCACAACCTAAAAGAAATGTCTCACAAATATATGTACTTACTTCCACCACATTAGTTTGAAGTAAAAATTCATCTAAACATTTAGAATACCAAAAGAACAAAAATTCAGCAAACATTTTGCCTAGCTAGTTGCCAATCGACACGACTTCAACATGTCACAGCATTCTCAATCTTATATAATTGCTGTTCCATGTGAAAGCACATCTTTCCAACTTCAAGATTTGATGCGCATTGCTCAACCTAGAAGAAATGTCTCACAAATATATGTACTTACTTCCACCAAATTGGCTTGAAGTAAAAATTGATCTAAACATTTCGAATACAAAAAAAAAAAAAAATTCAGCAATAAAATTGCCTATCTAGTTGCATTTCGACACGACCTCAACATGTCACAGCATTCTCAAACTTATATAATTGCTGTTCCATGTCAAAACACATATTCCCAACTTCAACATTTGATGCGCATTGCACAACCTAAAAGAAATGTCTCACAAATATATGTACTTACTTCCACCACATTGGCTCAAGTCAAAATTCATCTAATCATTTCGAATACAAAAAAAAACAAAAATTCAGCAATCAAATTGCCTAGCTAGTTGCATTTCAACACGACCTCAACATGTCACAGCATTCTCAAACTATACAGAACTGTTACATTTCAAACCACATCTTCCCAACTTCAGCATTTGATTTATATTGCGCATCTTACCAGCAATGTCTCACAACTATATTTACTTACTTCCACAACACTATAGCTTAAAGTAAAAATTCATCTAAACATTTCGAATAGCCAAAAAACAAAAATTCAGCAAACATATTGCCGAGCTAGTTGCATTTGGACACGACTTCAACATGTCACAGCAGTCTCAAATTATACAGAGCTGTGACATGTCAAAACACATCTTCCCTACTTCAGCAGTTGATGTATAATGCACAACCTAGTAGCAATGTCTCACAAATATATTTACTTACTTCCACCACACTAAAGCTTCAAGTAAGAATTCATCAACACATTTGGAATACAAAAAAAACAAAAATTCTGCAATTTTTAGCCTAGCTAGTTGCCAATCGACACGTCTTCAACATGTCACAGTATTCTCAAACTTATATAATTGTTGTTACATGTCAATACACATCTTCCCAACTTCAACATTTGATGCGCTTTGCACATCCTAGATGAAATGTCTCACAAATATATTTACTTACTTCCACCACATTAGCTTGAAGTAAAAATTCATCTAAACATTTCGAATTCCAAAAAAACAAAAGTTCAGCAAACATATTGCCGAGCTAGTTGCATTTGGACACGACTTCAACATGTCACAGCAGTCTCAAATTATACACAGCTGTTACATGTCAAAACACATCTTCCCAACTTCAGCATTTGATGAATATTGCACAAACTAGCAGAAATGTCTCTCAAATATATTTACTTACATCCAACGCACTAAAGCTTGAAGTAAAAATTCATCAAAACATTTGGAATACCCAAAAAATAAAAATTCAGCAAACATATTGCCTAGCTAGTTGAATTTCGACACGACTTCAACATGTCACAGCATTCTCAAATTATACAGAGCTGTTACATGTCAAAACACATCTTCCCAAATTTAGCTTTTGATGTACAATGCACAACCTAGCAGTAATGTCTGACAAATAAATTTACTTACTTCCACCACACTAAAGCTTGAAGTAAAAATTCATCTAAACATTTCGAATACCCAAAAAACAGATAGTCAGCAAACATATTGCGTAGCTAGTTGCATTTCGACATGACTTCAACTTGTCACCGCATTCTCAAATTATACAGAGCTGTTACATGTGAAAACACATCTTAACAACTTCCGCATTTGATGTATAATGCACAACCTAGAAGCAATGTCTCTCAAATATATTTACTTACTTCCACAACACTAAAGCTTCAAGTAAAAATTCATCAAAACATTTGTAATACCCAAGAAACAAAAATTCAGCAAAGATATTGCCTAGCTAGTTGCCAATCGACACGACTTAAACATGTCACACCATTATGAAACATATAGAAATGCTATTACATGTCAAAACACAACTTCCCAACTTCAATATTTGATGTACATTGCACAACCTAGCAGCAATGTCTCACAAATATATTTACTTACTTCCACCAAATTAGCTTGAAGTCAAAATTCATCAAAACATTTGGAATACCCAAAAAACAAAAATTCAGCAAATATTTTGCCTAGCTAGTTGCCTTTCGACATAACTTCAACATGTCATAGCATTGTCAAACTTATATATTTGTTGTTACATGTCAAATCACATCTTCCAACCTTCAGCATTTGATGAATATTGGACAACCTAGCAGCAATGTCTCTCAAATATATTTACTTACATCCACCACACAAAAGCTTGAAGTTAAAATTGATCTAAACATTTTTAAGACACAAAAAAACAAAAATTCAGCCAACATATTGCCTAGCAAGTTGCATTTCGACACGACATCAACATGTCATAGCATTCTCAAATTATACAGAGTTGTTACATGTCAAAACACATCTTCCCAACTTGACCATTTGATGTATATTGCACAACCTAGCAGCAATGTCTGACCAATATATTTACTTACATCCACCACACTAAAACATGAAGTAAAAATTTCATCTAAACATTTGGAATAATAAGAAAACAAAAATTCAGCAAACATTTTGCCTAGCTAGTTGCCTTTCGACACGACTTCAACATGTCACATCATTCTCAAACTTATATAATTGCTGTTACTTGTCAAAAGACATCTTCCAACCTTCAGCATTTGATGAATATTGCACAACCTAGCAGCAATGTATCACAAATATATTTACTTACTTCCACCACACAAATGCTTGAAGAAATATTCATCTAAACATTTGGAGTACCCAAAAAAAAAAATTCAGCAAACTTATTGCCTAGCTCGTTTTATTACGACACGAATACAAAAATAGCATTCTCAAACTTATATCATTGTTGTTACGTGTCAAAACACATCTTCCCAACTTCAACATTTGATGTATATTGCACAACCTAAAATTATATAATTGCTGTTCCATCTCCAAACACATTTTCCCCACTTTAGCATTTGATGTATATTGCACAAACGTCCAGCAATGTCTCACAAATAATTTTACTTACTTCCACCCCACTAATTCTTGATGTAAAATTGCATCTAAACATTTGTCTAACCAAAAAAACAAATATTCAGCAAACATATTGCCTTGCTAGTTGCATTTTGACACTGCTTCAACATGTCACAGCATTCCCAAACTTATATAATTGTTGTTACATGTCAAAAGACATCTTACCAACTTCAACATTTGATGTATATTGCACAACCTAGCAGCAATGTCTCATAAATATATTTACTTACTTCCACCACACTAAAGCTTGAAGTAAAAATTCATCTAAACATTTCGAATACCCAAAAAACAAAAATTCAGCAAACATATTGCCTAGCTAGTTGCATTTCGACACTACTTCAAAGTGTCACACCATTCTCAAACTTATATAATTGATGTTACATGTCATAACACATCTTCCCAACTTCAACATTTGAGGTATATTGGACAACCTAGCAGCAATGTCTCACAAATATATTTACTTACTTCCACCACACTAATGCTTGAAGTAAAAATACATCTAAACATTTGGAATATCCAAAAATAAAATTCAGCAAACATATTGCCTAGCTCGTTGCATTTCGACACGACTTCAACATGTTACAGCATTCTCAAACTTATATAATTGGTGTTACATGTCAAAACACATCTTCCCAACGTTAGCACTTGATGTAGATTGCACAACCGTGCAGCAATGTCTCACAAATATTTTTACTTACTTCCGCCCCACGAATTCTTGAAGTAAAAATTCATCTAAACATTACTTTAGCCCAAAAAACAAATTTCAGCAAACATATTGCCTAGTTAGTTGCATTTCGACACTACTTCAACATGTCAGAGCATTACCAAACTTATATAATAGCTATTAAATGTCAAAACACATCTTCCCAGCTTCAACATTCGATGTATATTGCACAATCTAGCAGCAATGTCTCACAAATATATTTACTTACTTCCACCACACTAAAGCTTCAAGTAAAAATTCATCTAAACATTTGTCTAACCCAAAAAACAAAAATTCTGCAAACATATTGCCTAGCTAGTTGCATTTCGACACTACTTCAACATGTCACAAAATTCTCAAACTTATACAATTGGTGTTGCTTGTCAAAACACATCTTCCCAACTTTAGCACTTGTTGTATATTGCACAACCTAGCAGCAATGTCTCACAAATATATTTACTTACTTCCACCCCACTAATGCTTAAAGTAAAAATTCATCTAAACATTTGTTTAACCCAAAAAAAAAAAAAATTCAGCAAACATATTGCCTAGCTAGTTGCATTTCGACACTACTTCAACATGTCACACCATTCTCAAACATATACAATTGCTGTTACATGTCAATACACATCTTCCAAGCTTCAACATTTGATGTATATTGCACAAACTAGCAGCGATGTCTCACAAATATATTTACTTTCTTCCACCGCACTAATGCTTGAAGTAAAAATTCATCTAAGGATTTCGAATACCCAAAAAAAAAAATTCATCAAACATATTGCCTAGCTCGTTGTATTTCGACACGACTTCAACATGTCACAGCATTCTCAAAATTATATAATTGAAGTTACATGTCAAAACACATCTTCCCAACTTTAGCACTTAATGTATATTGCACAACCGTGCAGCAATGTCTCACAAATATATTTACTTATTTCCACCCCACTAATGCTTGAAGTAAAAATTCATCTCAACATTTGTCTAACCCAAAAAACAAAAATTCAGCAAACATATTGCCAACCTAGTTGCATTTCGACACAACTTCAACATGTCACAGCATTCTCAAACTTATATAATTGTTGTTACATGTCAAAACACATCTTCCCAGCTACCGAAAAATAACAATTCAGCAAACATATTGCCTCGCTAGTTGGCTTTCGACATTGCTTCAACATGTCACAGCATACTCAAACTTATATAATTGCTGTTACATGTAAAAACACAACTTCCCAACTTTAGAACTTGATGTATATTGCTCAACCGTGAAGCAATGTCTCACAAATATATTTTCTTACTTCCACCACACTAAAGCTTGAAGTAAAAATTCATCTAACTTTTTGTCTAACCCAAAAAATAACAATTCAGCAAACATATTACCTAGCTAGTTGCATTTCGACACTGCTTCAACATGTCAAAGCATACTCAAACTTATATAATTGCTGTTACTTGTCAAAACACATCTTCCCAACTTTAGAACTTGATGTATGTTGCACTACCGTGAAGCAATGTCTCACAAATATATTTTCTTACTTCCACCACACTAAAGCTTGAAGTAAAAATTTATCTAAATTTTTGTCTAACAAAAAAAATAACAATTCAGCAAACATATTACCTAGCTAGTTGCATTTCGACACTGCTTCAACATGTCACAGCATACTCAAACTTGTATAATTGCTGTTACATGTCAAAACACATCTTCCCAACTTTAGAACTTGATGTATATTGCTCAACCGTGCAGCAATGTCTCACAAATATATTTACTTACTTCCACCCAACTAATTCTTGAAGTAAAAATTAATCTAAACATTTGTCTAACCAAAAAAATAACAATTCAGAAACATATTGCCTAGCTTGTTGCATTTCAGCACTGCTTCAACATGTCACAGCATTCTCAAACTTATATAATTGCTGCTACATGTCAAAACACATCTTCCCAACTTTAGAACTTGATGTATATTGCTCAACCGTGCAGCAATGTCTCACAAATATATTTACTTACTTCCACCAAACTAATTCTTGAAGTAAAAATTCATCTAAACATTTGTCTAACCCAAAAAATAACAATTCAGCAAACATATTGCCTAGCTAGTTGCATTTCGACACTCCTTCAACATGTCACAGCATTCTCAAACTTATATAATTGATGTTACATGTCAAAACACAGCTTCCCAACTTTAGAACTGGATGTATATTGCTCAACCGTGCAGCAATGTCTCACAAATATATTTACTTACTTCCACCCTACTAATTCTTGTAGTAGAAATTCACCTAAACATTTGTCTAAACCAAAAAATAACAATTCAGCAAATATATTGCGTAGCTAGTTGCATTTCGACACTCCTTCAACATGTCACAGCATTCTCAGACTTATATAATTCCTGTTACATGTCAAAACACAGCTTCCCAACTTTAGCACTTGAGGTATATAGCTCAACCGTGCAGCAATGTCTAACAAATATATTTACTTACTTCCACCAAACTAATTCTCGGAGTAAAAATTCATCTAAACATTTGTCTAACCCAAAAAATAACAATTCTGCAAACATATTGCCTAGCTAGTTGCATTTCGACACTGCTTCAACATGTCACAGCATTCTCAAACTTATATAATTGCTGCTACATGTCAAAACACATATTCCCAACTTAGAACTTGATGTATATTGCACTACTGTGCAGCAATGTCTCACAAATATATTTACGTAGTTCCACATTACTAATTCTTGTAGTAGAAATTCATCTAAACAATTGTCTAAAACAAAAAATAACAATTCAACAAACATATTGCCTAGCTAGTTGCATTTCGACACTGCTTCAACATGTCACAGCATTCTCAAACTTATATAATTGCTGTTACATGTCAAAACACATCTTCCCAACTTTAGAACTTGATGTATATTGCTCAACCGTGCAGCAATGTCTCACAAATATATTTACTTACTTCCACCCAACTAATTCTTGAAGTAAAAATTAATCTAAACATTTGTCTAACAAAAAAAATAACAATTCAGCAAACATATTGCCTAGCTAGTTGCATTTCGACACTGCTTCAACATGTCACAGCATTCTCAAACTTATATAATTGTTGCTACATGTCAAAACACATATTCCCAACTTTAGAACTTGATGTATACTGCACTACTGTGCAGCAATGTCTCACAAATATATTTACTTAGTATTACATGTCAAAACACATCTTCCCAACTTTAGAACTTGATGTACATTGCACTACTGTGCAGCAATGTCTCACAAATATATTTACTTAGTTCCACCCTACTAATTCTTGTAGTAGAAATTCATCTAAACAATTGTCTAAAACAAGAAATAACAATTCAACAATCATATTGCCTAGCTAGTTGCAATTCGACACTGCTTCAACATGTCACAGCATTCTCAAACTTATATAATTGTTATTACATGTCAAAACAATTCTGCCCAACTTTAGAACTTGATGTATATTGCTCAACCATGCAGCAATGTCTCACAAATATATTTACTTACTTCCACCCTACTAATTCTTGTAGTAGAAATTCACATAAACATTTGTCTAAACCAAAAAATAACAATTCTGCAAACATATTGCCTAGCTAGTTGCATTTCGACACTGCTTCAACATGTCACAGCATTCTCAAACTTATATAATTGCTGTTACATGTCAAAACACATCTTCCCAACTTTAGAACTTGATGTATATTGCTCAACCGTGCAGCAATGTCTCACAAATATATTTACTTACTTCCACCCAACTAATTCTTGAAGTAAAAATTCATCTAAAGAATTGTCTTACCCAAAAAATAACAATTCAGAAACATAATGCCTAGCTAGTTGCATTTCAACAATGCTTCAACATGTCACAGCATTCTCAAACTTATATAATTGCTGTTACATGTCAAAACACATCTTCCCAACTTTAGAACTTGATGTATATTGCTCAACCGTGCATCAATGTCTCACAAAAATATTTACTTAGTTCCACCCTACTAATTCTTGTAGTAGAAATTCATCTAAACATTTGTCTAAACCAAAAAATAACAATTCAGCAAATATATTGCGTACCTATTTGCATTTCGACACTCCTTCAACATGTCACAGCATTCTCAGACTTATATAATTCCTGTTACATGTCAAAACACAGCTTCCCAACTTTAGCACTTGAGGTATATAGCTCAACCGTGCAGCAATGTCTAACAAATATATTTACTTACTTCCACCAAACTAATTCTCGGAGTAAAAATTCATCTAAACATTTGTCTAACCCAAAAAATAACAATTCTGCAAACATATTGCCTAGCTAGTTGCATTTCGACACTGCTTCAACATGTCACAGCATTCTCAAACTTATATAATTGCTGTTACATGTCAAAACACATCTTCCCAACTTTAGAACTTGATTTATATTGCTCAACCGTGCAGCAATGTCTCACAAATATATTTACTTACTTCCACCCAACTAATTCTTGAAGTAAAAATTTATCTAAACATTTGTCTAACATAAAAAATAAAAATTCAGCAAACATATTGCCTAGCTAGTTGCTTTTCGACACTGCTTCAACATGTCACAGCATTCTCAAACTTATATAATTGCTGTTACATGTCAAAACACATATTCCCAACTTTAGCACTTGATGTATCTTGCGCAACTGTGCAGCAATGTCTCACAAATATATTTACTTACTTCCACCACACTAATTCTTTAAGTAAAAATTCATCTAAACAATTGTCTAACCCAAAAAATATTTCAGCAAACATATTGCCTAGCTAGTTGCATTTCGACACTTCTTCAACATGTCACAGCATTCTCAAACTTATATAATTGATGTTACATGTCAAAACAAATATTCCCAACCTTAGCAGTTGATGTATCTTGCTCAACCGTGCAGCAATGTCTCACAAATATATTTTCTAACTTCCACCCCACTAATTCTTGAAGTAAAAATTCAACTAAACATTTGTCTAACCAAAAAAATAACAATTCAGAAACATATTGCCTAGCTAGTTGCATTTCGACACTGCTTCAACATGTCACAGCATTCTCAAACTTATATAATTGCTGCTACATGTCAAAACACATATTCCCAACTTTAGAACTTGATGTATATTGCACTACTGTGCAGCAATGTCTCACAAATATATTTACTTAGTTCCACCACACTAATTCTTGAAGTAAAAATTCATCTAAACAATTGATTTACCCAAAAAATAACAATTCAGCAAACATATTGCCTAGCTAGTTGCATTTCGACACTGCTTCAACATGTCACAGCATTCTCAAACTTATATAATTGATTTTACATGTCAAAACACATATTCCCAACTTTAGCACTTGATGTATCTTGCGCAACTGTGCAGCAATGTCTCACAAATATATATACATACTTCCACCACACTACTTCTTTATGTAAAAAATCATCTAAACATTTGTCTAACCAAAAAAATAACAATTCATAAACATATTGCCTAGCTAGTTGCATTTCGACACTGCTTCAACATGTCACAGCATTCTCAAACTTATATAATTGATGCTACATGTCAAAACACATATTCCCAACTTTAGCACTTGATGTATCTTGCGCAACTGTGCAGCAATGTCTCACAAATATATTTACTTACTTCCACCACACTAATTCTTTAAGTAAAAATTCATCTAAACATTTGTCTAACCAAAAAAATAACAATTCAGAAACATATTGCCTAGCTAGTTGCATTTCGACACTGCTTCAACATGTCACAGCATTCTCAAACTTATATAATTGCTGTTACATGTCAAAACACATCTTCCCAACTTTAGAACTTGATGTATATTGCTCAACCGTGCAGCAATGTCTCACAAATATATTTACTTACTTCCACCAAACTAATTCTTGAAGTAAAAATTCATCTAAACATTTGTCTAACCCAAAAAATAACAATTCAGCAAACATATTGCCTAGCTAGTTGCATTTCGACACTGCTTCAACATGTCACAGCATTCTCAAACTTATATAATTGCTGTTACATGTCAAAACACATCTTCCCAACTTTAGAACTTGATGTATATTGCTCAACCGTGCAGCAATGTCTCACAAATATATTTACTTACTTCCACCAAACTAATTCTTGAAGTAAAAATTCATCTAAACATTTGTCTAACCCAAAAAATAACAATTCAGCAAACATATTGCCTAGCTAGTTGCATTTCGACACTGCTTCAACATGTCACAGCATTCTCAAACTTATATAATTGCTGTTACATGTCAAAACACATCTTCCCAACTTTAGAACTTGATGTATATTGCTCAACCGTGCAGCAATGTCTCACAAATATATTTACTTACTTCCACCAAACTAATTCTTGAAGTAAAAATTCATCTAAACATTTGTCTAACCCAAAAAATAACAATTCAGCAAACATATTGCCTAGCTAGTTGCATTTCGACACTGCTTCAACATGTCACAGCATTCTCAAACTTATATAATTGCTGTTACATGTCAAAACACATCTTCCCAACTTTAGAACTTGATGTATATTGCTCAACCGTGCAGCAATGTCTCACAAATATATTTACTTACTTCCACCAAACTAATTCTCGGAGTAAAAATTCATCTAAACATTTGTCTAACCCAAAAAATAACAATTCTGCGAACATATTGCCTAGCTAGTTGCATTTCGACACTGCTTCACCATGTCACAGGATTCTCAAACTTATATAATTGCTGTTACATGTCAAAACACATCTTCCCAACTTTAGCACTTGATGTATCTTGCGCAACTGTGCGGCAATGTCTCACAAATATATTTACTTACTTCCACCACACTAATTCTTTGAGTAAAAATTCATCTAAACAATTGTCTAACCCAAAAAATATTTCAGCAAACATATTGCCTAGCTAGTTGCATTTTGACACTTCTTCAACATGTCACAGCATTCTCAAACTTATATAATTGATGTTACATCTCAAAACAAATATTCCCAACCTTAGCAGTTGATGTATATTGCACTACTGTGCAGCAATGTCTCACAAATATATTTACTTAGTTCCACCCTACTAATTCTTGTAGTATAAATTCATCTAAACAATTGTCTAAAACAAGAAATAACAATTCAACAAACATATTGCCTAGCTAGTTGCATTTCAACATTGCTTCAACATGTCACAGCATTCTCAAACTTATATAATTTCTACTTCAACATGTCACAGCATTCTCAAACTTATATAATTGCTCTTACATGTCAAAACAATTCTTCCCAACTTTAGAACTTGATGTATATTGCTCAACCATGCAGCAATGTCTCACAAATATATTTACTTACTTCCACCCTACTAATTCTTGTAGTAGAAATTCACCTAAACATTTGTCTAAACCAAAAAATAACAATTCAGCAAATATATTGCGTAGCTAGTTGCATTTCGACACTCCTTCAACATGTCACAGCATTCTCAGACTTATATAATTCCTGTTACATGTCAAAACACAGCTTCCCAACTTTAGCACTTGAGGTATATAGCTCAACCGTGCAGCAATGTCTAACAAATATATTTACTTATTTCCACCAAACTAATTCTCGGAGTAAAAATTCATCTAAACATTTGTCTAACCCAAAAAATAACAATTCTGCAAACATATTGCCTAGCTAGTTGCATTTCGACACTGCTTCAACATGTCACAGCATTCTCAAACTTATATAATTGCTGTTACATGTCAAAACACATCTTCCCAACTTTAGAACTTGATGTATATTGCTCAACCGTGCAGCAATGTCTCACAAATATATTTACTTACCTCCACCAAACTAATTCTTTAAGTAAAAATTCATCTAAAAAATTGTCTTACCCAAAAAATAACAATTCAGCAAACATATTGCCTAGCTAGTTGCATTTCGACACTGCTTCAACATGTCACAGCATTCTCAAACTTATATAATTGATGTTACGTGTCAAAACAAATATTCCCAACCTTAGCAGTTGATGTATCTTGCTCAACCGTGCAGCAATGTCTCACAAATATATTTACTTACTTCCACCAAACTAATTCTCGGAGTAAAAATTCATCTAAACAATTGCCTTACCCAAAAAATAACAATTCAGCAAACATATTGCCTAGCTAGTTGCATTTCAACACTGCTTCAACATGTCACAGCATTCTCAAACTTATATAATTGATGTTACATGTCAAAACAAATATTCCCATTCTTAGCAGTTGATGTATCTTGCTCAATCGTGCAGCAATGTCTCACAAATATATTTTCTAACTTCCACCCCACTAATTCTTGAAGTAAAAATTCATCTAAACATTTGTCTAACCAAAAAAATAACAATTCAGAAACATATTGCTTAGCTATTTCAGCACTGCTTCAACATGTCACAGCATTCTCAAACTTATATAATTGCTGCTACATGTCAAAACACATCTTCCCAACTTTAGAACTTGA
>QANX01006045.1:88527-105503 GCA_003254975.1 Ochetophila trinervis
AAAAAAAAAAGACTATATAAAAAGTAATACACCGATTAGAATATGCAAGTTAATTGAGTGAAAATGTGATGTGTGTTCCATTTTGGAACGATATCTCGCTGCACTCAGCCGGCCAGTAATTTATTGTCATGTTTGGGAAATTATACCATCGTCAAGAAATTCTCTCCTATTTCAACTTCCACCATTAAAAAATAAAAAGTCAAAAAAGCCAAAAAAAAACTTGTCATTTTAAAAATTTAATACGACAAACTCAAACCGTCGTATAAAAATACACATATATAATCATTAACAAAAAAGACAATTACAAACCGACGTAATTAAATGACCATAGCGTTGTTTTTAACAATGTTGGAGTCATATGACATGTCACGGGGAGAAACTATACATGACAGTCCATTATTTAAAACTAACGTATATAGTATTTCATATGGCATGTTAAAAACAATGGTTCAGACAAAGTCTGTTGTTTATAATGTAATGTTAAAACGACGGCGTATTGCTTGAATCAATGTTTATAAATTATGGTATAAACGTCGGTTCTAGACAAAGTCCGTTGTTTATATATATACTTTTTTTTTAATTCGATTTTCAGTGTATATATATATGTATATATATATATGGGCTTTATATATTAAATAAATTTATTTTTAATAATTTTTATTTAAAAATATATTTTCAATTGTAAAAAATAATCACTAATAAAAAAATATACAAATAATAAATTTATTTACATTAAATTATACAAAATTGTAAACAATTCTAATTAAAATAATACTACTAATTAAACCAAACAAATAGTGTCATACATTTATTTAACTACTCGTACTCATCTAAGAATTTTGAAAGATTAAAATTTTTTTCAAGAAAATATGCAGTATATTCATCTCTAAATTCATCAATAAAGTCTTGTACCAAAATACAATTTTTAAACAATACATAACAATCAAACAAATAATATTAATGCATTAGTAAACATATATTTTAAACATAATATTATATATAAATTTAAAATGATGCTAAAATTATACTTACAGTAGAATGTAACTGAGATTGTGGCTTGAATGAATCGACATTTATTATTTTCCTCATCATCATGCACACATAATATAGACACTCATAGTGCGTCGGTTGCAATTGTGCCTACAAAAAATTAAATTAAAATATTAATATACACAATTTTTAATACTTTAACATTAATGAAATATATAATTAATATATTTTACTTTTCTGCCTCGCCAAAACAATGTATTATTTTTTGACCTTTGCACATTCGGCTCATTACATAATGTACAAGCTCTATATATGTATCATTTTATAAATTAAGAAAAATAGTTAAAAACAAATTTAATCACTAAAATTAACTTACTTATTTTATAAATTAACTTACTTATTTAATAATTGCTTGAAATCATCTCGCACTTTGGTGTTGGTGGAACCAAAAAACAAAGCATATCCCAAGTATGGATCCACGACACCAAGTGTCCAATGAGCACTAAAATAAAATACAATATTAAAAATAAATAATATACTATATATATATATGAAAGTAATAATAATGCATAAAATTAAATTGTACCGACAATGAAATGGAATAAACAAATTCTATTGAAGTCATAATCAACTTTTCAACGTTGAGCCAATTTATCAGCTTGTGATACCAACATATTAGGTCCAATACTCTACACCACACGTGTATCAATAAAACCAACACAGCAGAATTTTTGAAATGAGGATCAGATGTTCATACAGCTTCCAGAAAGAAAAAAACCATGACAAATATAATTAAAGTAGATTTTAAAAATCAAATAAATTATAACTTCAAATATTAATACATATCACTTCATATAGAGCAAGACGCAATCAACACCGAAGTCCTGCATCTAACAAAATATGTTGAAATAATTATGTGTCAGCACTCCAGGATGAGAATTGCCTATCATCTTCATCCCCATGTTGAATTGAAGCTGCTTGACACCTAGTTGGTTGAAGAAGCTCGCAGCTACCATCTTCATCAATCTCAGCTTCGGTGGCAGGTCAGTGGTGAAAATTTCGCATTGACTTTCATTGGCCGGTAGAGATGGCCATGAATGACGCGAATGTAGTGTACTATTCAATTCTAAATGAGCTATTGCATTGCCTTTTGATGCTCCTTTTGATATCTCCACTTGGTAAAATATATAAATTTTAAAAAAATACTAAAAATAACAATCATGATTAACTTAATTATTAAACAAAAATTAAAACATAAATATTCACCTCTTCTTTTGGTAAAATGACTAAAAATCTAGGTCATTGACAGAATGATCCCATAGCTTCTCCTATCAATATAATGTCAAAAAATGGAAGAGGTAAGGCTGCTTTAGGGACCAATGGCTCCACAACATTGACCCGCTCATTTTCATCCCCTAATCGGATCTTATGGCACGCTGCTTCTATATCGGTCATAGGGTACATCAATTCAGCTGCCATTATATTATCTCTAGTGCATAAGCTTGCACTGTAGCATTTGCAAAATAAATTAATTAAATTTATATTAAAACAAAAATTAATTAAATTAAAACAACAATTAATTATTTTTTAGAGATTTCTAAGTAAATTCTTACCTCTACAGGTGTCATGGACTCATGGGATATGGATCTGGATGTACTGGTGCTGGATGAGTACTAAATGCTGCGCCTCATCATGAATATTAATGGCCACCCAGATATTGTTCATATACTAATCAGTCATGAAATCTAGATTAGGATTGGCCACAAACTCATCCTATGTTCTGGCCAACTGTGCAGACAACAATGTATTACTCTCTTGTAGATCGCAAATGACCTCAGAGAGTTGTTTGATTCGCTCATCTTTTTCTTTTGTTTGCTGGGTTCTTTGTTGTGGAAGATGCCAATACTCAGTAAGGGTTACAAATTTACCTTTTGCCCTTACTTGACTTTTATGCTCAAGAATACCCAACACATGAGTCAGGATATCGTTGGACGAATTCAAATCGATATTTAGCTCCCCAACAGCTACTTTCTCTCGTAAATCATCCTATAATATTTATAAAAAATAAAAATATTAATGCAAATATTGCCTAATTAATTAATATAATGAAATATTATAAAGTTAATATTCACAAAATTATTTTGCTTACAATATTTTCTGCAACCGCAGCAGCTTCTGGTGTAAAGAACTTTCATTTCTTATTCGCGTAGCCAACCTCCATAAAGCATCTCGGGAAAGTGGTTTATTGGTGCCCAATCTTAACTTCTACTCAAATAGGAAATAAATTAAAACAATTTAACTAAAATGTAAATGTAGTTAAACACTCACCTCATTGTACTCTGCCCTAGCAAATTCAATACATGATAGACGATGATTGTACATGTTTCTTTTTCTTAATTCTGAGCATTGCTTTTGAAGTTCTTGCAAGATTGAAAACGAACATTAATTACATAACAAGTAAATAGTAGTTTAATTAAAAGAAATTCACAAGTTGAATTTCTACTTACTGCCCACTAAAGTGTTAATCAATGCTGTACAAATTCCTCTTATTAGTCCTGTGAAATAATTTTTGTAAATTTTTCGAGGATGACATCAAAAGATTCCATGTTTCCTATTTGTTGGTAGGGGTGTACAAATTTTGCATACATGAAACTCTTGAATCTCTTCCATTTTTCAACACAATCCATCAAAGTCTTGTACTTCAATAAGTCGTTCTTTCCAAAAAGCGTCTACATAAGAAATTATTAATTCATAATATGATCATAATGACAAAAAATTAATCAACCAAAAAATTTAATTAAAACTAAAATGTATTATTACATTTATTGACTCTCATTATGTATCCTTCAATTCACTTGGAACTTCATTCCAACTTTTGTAGTTTATTGGTATCATAGTCCAAGTCAAACTACATTCATATCTAGATTGTGCTTGGCCAGGTTTAAAGTTTGTACAACCTGTATACAAATGAGTTTTTGCATCCTCCAATAACCTTTTAAATTCACCGGGATTATCTACAAACTTGTCACAAGCATCATTCACCATGTCAATATTATTACCCACCACATCTTCGTTATCCATATTTATGTGGGTAAAATGACTTTAGTGTTATTGTTTTTACTAATTCTACTAACTCTAGAACAATTTCCATAATATCCTTCCAATTCTTCTCTATTAAAATCCACTTATGATAATTCATATTAAGCCCCTTAAAATATACATGTCCTCTCACTTCGTCAATAGTGCTAAAAAATAAATTCTTATATTCTTTACAAGGACATCAAATTTTACCATATTTATTTGCACTTTTCTTACTAAATTCTAAAAAAATTCAAAACTCTTCTAAAATGCATCGGTTCTCCATTACATAATTATCCATGAATTGTCTATTTTATCTATTTGAACAACAATTAATTAGAACTAATTTAAACAATAATCATTTAAAATAGATTATAAATAATATATTACTAATAATTTAAACAATATTTAATAATTAGCAAATCAATAATAAATAAATAAATAGACAACAATAAATAAATAAATAAATATAGAGACAACAATAAATATAAGACAAATCATGACTAGCTAGATAATTTAATACCACATAATTAAATAGACAAATATATATACAACAAATAATATTATTTGCATGATTAAAAAATGATATACAATCAAAAAATTAATATTAATATATTACTATATTTTATAATTAACTACAACAATATAAATATGCAATAAACATATTAACATATCAAATATTTAACAAGCAAAATATTTTAATAAAAATATAAGATATATATATATATATATGATTTTGGAATTTAAATATAAAATAACCTAATAATTATAAAAAACTAATTCATAAAAAAAATGCAAAAAAAATTATATAATTAATTTAATTTAAATAATAATACAATTAAGTAAATATTTAATGTAATTAATTGTATAAAATTACTTACTTCGATGTTGAACTTTTTAACGACAATCAACTTCAATCTCAACAAATTAATGGCTAAAGTTTTGAATGAATGCTATTTAAATATTTTTAATCACCATTAAAAAAATTGAAAGAAAATTATGAGACAATTGAAGATAATTTTTCTTAAGTATAAGTTAATTTGATTGGGAAGAAGATGCATATATATAAACCCAACAAATTACAACAGCTATATTTTTTACAACGGCTATTTTTTTCACGGTTTGATCTACAAACCAACATTATAGGCTCAATCTTAGAACGCCATGTGGACAAATCAACATACACGTCAGTTTGATCTGAAAATCGACGTGTATGTAGAAGATAAATACGTTAGTTCTGTCAAGAACTGATGTGTATAAAAGCCAATCAAGACACGTTTCATCCACATGTTTGATGGCATTATAAATGACGATTTCGGTTACCGAAACCATCGTTTATAACCTATAACAAAAACAATGGTTCATGAAGAACCGTCATTTATAATTCCTGAATCGTCGTTTATAATTGTCAACCAAGACATGTGTCATCTACGTGTCAGATGCAAATATAAACGTCAGTTCTTTACATGAACTGACATATTTGTTTACATGGTTCGTTGTTTATACTTTTTTTAAGCGATGGATCTTCGTCTTTATTGTTCCCAAAATTAATATTTGTCGTTTTAGTGGATCAACGTCGGTGATCTCGGAACATTGACATTTATATACAATTTAAAAACGCCATATATAACATATTTTTATTGTAGTGTTAAACTTGGACATGATCATTGAGACTATTGCAAGTAATTTTTCAGGCTAATAAATTAACCCACATGTTCGTTCAAACTATAATAGGGCACTTGAAATGTCATGGACATCTTACTTAGCAAAAACCAATTCGGGTAAATGTCCTTGATAGGTTTAAATTATAACGTAAAGAAAGCATATACATAAACGAATTTAGATCATCTGTCTTTCTGCCAGTTTTGTTATATTATTCTTATAAAAATGCCGATTATGTATGCAGTCAGAAATCCTCTATTCCGCTGTACAATTGGAAAATATTAGAACAATAATAATAAATAAATAAATAAAAAGATGTGCATTGATTGCTGATCTAAATTCCAATATGGAACATGCATGCATTGCATGCCATAGCTCGGTGGTTCTCACATACTCAAAGTGAGTTTCCTAAAGATTTCTAACCACAAATGATGATTGTTTCGGTTAGCAGGCACTAGCCACTACTTTTAAATCTTGGGGATTATAAGATTTTTTTTCTTTCTAAACAATTAAGAGAAATTATATCAAGCATAGGCAAATTTATTTGGTGGGGAATTATAAAGTTTTTAACTCTTGAGGCTTGTATTTGGTGGGGAATTTGAAAATTTTAAGGTCCGGACCTGTCCAATAATAAATTGGGCCCAGCCTAAACGAAATTCAAGTTTCTCGAACTAACGGTTCGCAATTTATTGGGTCAAGCCCGCTAGTTATTTCTACTTATTAAGTCTAGTCTGGCAAAATGCTTTACGAATTTAGATGTGTAATATTGAATTGCATTGGTATCGATGTGACACAGTATAGTACGGATTAAAATACATCGGAACATTTTAAACACGATAAAATAATTATTTTTTTATTTATGAAATTGTTAAATTTATATTTCATTGCGGACAATTTATGTCTACTTAAATATTGATGTCATATTCTAGAATCTATATTTTTAATTATTTATGTTGGATATATAATTTTGGTTTATTTTGTCATGTTTTGAATATTTTTGAATTGACAATTGTAAAGCATGATTTTTTCTTTATCTATGATAAATATTTAATATGAATGTCATTTGTAAATTTTCAATATTTTAAATTGATAATTATTAATTATGTAAAAGTTAAATATTTAAATTTTTTTAAATATTTAATTTATTATTTGAACATATATTAATTTAAATAAAAAAATAAATAATAAAAAATATATCTAAGTTTAATAAACACAAATAAAAATATAACATGAATATAATATGAATATAGTTCAATACGAAAATTTATACGTTGAAATTTAGATGAAAGAAAATTAATAGGAACACAATGCAATACTAACATAGCTCAACGCGACACCACCGCTGGGAGCTCTGTCGAAACTTGCCCACATTTCTCATAAGTTAAAATTATGTCTACCATTTTATTGGTTGGTAAATTATCCATCATCATTTTATTTAAAAATTGTAATAAATGAAAGAGTTATTTTATACAGATAACGTTAAAGGTGATTGATACTCATTTTTTTCATCTTTTCTACCTTCGAACTCACTACTAGAGTTTGTAACACATCAAATTTAACCAATTTACTAAATAAACTTCGCTGTGTACAGGTCATTTTTTATTTAAAAAGAAAACATTAAAGGTGATTGATACTCTTTTTTTTCATCTTTTCTACATTCGAACCCACCACTAGAGTTTGTAACACATCAAATTATCCCCAAAAACACAGGATGTAGAAATATAAATTTAGAGGTTTATCCAAGATACAAAAGGTAAAAGGGCTCACAGTGTACATAGACTAGCACTTTTGATAGGGTTCAATAGACCAGTACACTGTAATAAATAGCATCTTAGCCACTGCTAAACTATAAACTAAGACGTGGACAAACTTCTAGACCAAGGAGTAGAAGAATACAATTGTACCTTTATTTTTATTATTATATAAATATTTATACGTTTTTCAACGAATATAACGTAAAAGTTTTCAATTTTAGATTTTTAATGATGCTCTGTTACCATTTTATCATTATTTAGTTTTTTTTTTTGGTGAATTTATCATTATTTAGTTAAATTTAATAAAAATTGACTAAGACATGAAAAGTTTATAAATTATTTGAAATTTTAGGGTATAATTTTAAAGAGTCTGTGTGATTTTTATTTTCAATTTACAATGTTTGAAAATGTCAAATAGACAAATAGCATAATGAAAAGGTAAAAAAATACTAAGTCCGTATGGGAGGATATGGATATTGGTTGAAGACAATGGAAATCTAAAAAATTTAACCGGTAAAGAAAGTGACAAATGGCCGAAATTTTAATTATTTAGTAAAAAAAAATTGTCTTCATATTGAGCTCCACAAAGGCCATCCGTTCAAAAGACCCTTAAAATACTAAGTTAAAACTTGCACATATATCAAGCATTTGAACCTGTTTACTTATTTTAAAAAAATATATATATAACAGCTTGTAAATCATATTAGTCAATGATAACTAAGTGAGGTTGATAAATTGTAATTTTTGAAAAATTAGAATGAAAATGTTTTTTTTTTCTTCTGATTTTTTTCTAGTTACATTCAAATTCCAAATGTAAGAATAATTTAGTTTTTATCATTATAGGTAATAGATACTAGTAACTAATTGTGATATAATTAACTAATTCTAATTACTATAAAAATTTAATTTAATTGTGATATTTAAGCGACTAATTGAAATTGTGAATTAAAGACAATAAAATTTTTTTTTTGGTATTGAATTTGTAAATTTTTTTTAACACAGAGAAAATAATAAAAATCAATAAATTTTTTAACAGCATAATCTAGTAAATAATAAATTTAACTTTTAAAAAAAAATAAATATAACTAAATATAAACCAGTCAAAAAAAGTCACGTGTATATGATGGATGGGAAGGTATTTTGATAGAATATGCCGTATCTCTAGCATTCTTTTTCATATGTGTGTGTTAGCATTATTTTTCAAATATGTGTGTGTGTTAGCATTATTCTTCAAATATGTATTTGTGTATGTGTGTTAGACTCACGTTGAGTCTTTCTTTATTAGTTTTTGGGTCATTTGGAGAGCAGAGATTTAAATATTAATAAATTATTTTATATAAATAATGACGTATTAAAATTTTATTTTAAAAATAAATTATAAAAAAAACATGTGAACTATAAATATATTTTTAAATTTCACACATTAAAGCCATTCAATAGTTTATAAAAGAAATATTGATGGTTAAGTCTCAATCTAATATGAACTTGGTTGATATATATATATATATATATATATATATAAATTATAAAATAAAAATTATTACTAATAATATGTTATAAATGATAAATTTAAATTTTTTATCACTGATAAATTATTTTTAGTAATTATATTTTTAAATTTATCAATAAAAATATATTTTAAGTGACAAATTTAATAATATTGTCACTAAAAATAATTTATAAATGACAATATTTTATAATTTATCACTAAAATATACTTTTAGTAATAATTTTAATTTTAATAAAATAAATATATTTCTAATCTTGTGGTATATCTGACTTCAAAATTAAAAAATGAATGCTTATAATTAGAAAATCAGAAACTATCATATTAAAATTGTTTATCACAAGACATCGGGACAAAGTCACTGATTTTTCATGCCAAAATTTTTTAATCAATTCAATTACCTTCGGTGATAACGTTTAAGTTTCCATCGCTTTACTTACCAAAAAAAAATGTTTCCATCGCTTTTGTACTATATTTTTCCTTCCTAATTTATTATAATAAAAAAATCATTACATCTGACGTTATAAAAATAAGAAACAAAAAACAAAATAATAATTATACTGCTATCACAAAATATAATCAAATAAAAAAATAATTCTAGACTACCAAATAAATTTACTACTATATATATATATATAGGTGTGTCATATTTTAATATTTAATTAGTTTATATTTAATTATATTTATTTTTTTAAAAGCTTACTTATTTATAATTAATATGTTAACTAATAAAATATTAATATAAATATTTAATAAATTTATTTGTTATCTGGTATTACTCTAAATAAATTTTTTATTTTGATTCCTATCAAATTTATTTGGCATTCAAATTTTTTCACTTTTCAAATCAAATACTAAAATTAAAATAAAATTTTCTTTTTTGAAAACTAATTCTCAATTAATTTTGCTATTAATCAAATTTATAGTTGACCAAATCACTATTTTCTTATCCAAAAAATTTTAAGTTCAATTTTTCCACCCATGCAAGAAAAAAGTGACAAGTCATTTTATCCATTTCCGTTGCTAAAAAAAATTTAACAATTGAAATTTAAAAATTTTCTTATCAATCCTTATAATAACTCTAATTTTGTCTCATGCAGATTTATAGATTTTTACTTTCCTATTTAGGTTTACTTAAAAAAAAATTAAAACATTAATAAGGTGACATTATTTTTTGTAACGTTTCTTGCCATATAAATTGTCTTTACAATAAGGTTTTCACATTGTATTTACCATATCAAATTTTTGTATACAGTTTATCACCTGTAATCACAGATAAAGACAGAATATTGCTCTTGAAGGTGTAGTTTAGTAGTAGAAGCCAACTGAACATTCATACATATGAGTACAGAAGTTGAAATTCGAATCTTAGTAGAGTTCCATTACAAAAAAAAAATATAATTTTAGCGATATAGACTCCTATCACGGATTCCAATTAAAAAAACATAGAAACCGTTAACTCGCTAAATACTCTATGGCTTATGATTCAGCTACAAATATATTATTTTTCTATTAAAAAAATAAACGAATATTGCAAAAGACTATTTATTTATTTTGGTCGAAGACTCATTATTTCTTTTCTATTGGTAGAACATATCAAGCTGTGCAAACCTATTTTATCAAAAAAACATAAAAAAAAAAAAAAAAAAANTAAGCAAAAGCTACATCACCCAATGCACTAAAGAAGCCAAACACATTTCCTGCTGTGGTTGATGATCGACTGCCATATTGCACATCTGGTGTAGCCCCTTTGTGAAGAGAAGCTGTCCAAGCAATTGTTGAGTATCTGTTTAACATAAAAGAAGACCCAGAAAACCATAAAACCCAGTTCAGCAAATCCTCCAACAATAATGGAAAAAAAAAATTGGGGTGATTTAGTGCTCGTTTAGCAATGTTTATGTTTTTTTTTTTTTTTTGGTATAGACTTTTCTTGAAGGTTTTACGTTGTTAATTATGTGTAATTGGCTTGTGCTTTAAATGATATTAGGCTTGAAGAAACTAGCTACAAGATTAAAGAAAAATAAAATATTCTTTTTGTTATTATAAAAGACTACCATTTATCATTCATATATGCTAAAAGAAAGGCAAAAAACATAACATAAAAGTTACCAAACGAGCTCTTAAAGTAGGAGTATGATACAAAGTATGAGGTATGATACATGTTGCAAGTTGTTAGTTTAGAGCTATTAACTCTCGTTCACGTTTGCTGAGATTTTTATCATGCAAAAACTAATCTTTTTGAAAGAGAGAGAGAGAGAGAGAAAATTTACGTCAAGGACATGACAGCTGCAGCAAAAGAGACTCCGACAATGGAATTGAAACTGGGAAGGTGGGAAAGAACAAAGTGAACAGAGGCAAAAATCATGATGAAGTAGGTGGTTTTGATGGATTTACATCCAGGGCAAACCGTGTCATGAACCTTCTTCAATGAATTCCCTCCTGTGATCATATAAACGATATTCACTCCTACTTCCACCATTAATTGTTGAGGCACAACAACCCAAAGCCCAAGCTTTTCACCAAAAGCATGCTGACCCAATTCATGGTACCTATCGAACCTCTTCCCAGGCACAATTTCATGCATCTCAACCATTTGCCATAACGTATAAAGAGTCATAACCCACGAAAGAACCAAAACAGCAATACCAGGACCCCTGGAAAAATAACCCAAAAAAAAAAGAAAAAGTTCAAAAATTGTCTCCAAAAGTTGAAAAAAAATCATGTTATACCACAAAATAGGAAATATAAAATAACAAAAAAATTTTCCAAAAATTGCCACCAAATATTGAAAAATCATGTTAAACCCACACATAGAAAAAAGAAAATAACCAAAATAACCAAAAAAAAAAAAAAAGAGTTAAAATTGCCTCCTAACATTGGAAAATTACGTTAAACTCACATATAAAAAAAATAATAAAAAAAGAAAAGAAAAGAAAGCCCAGCTCAAAAATTGCTTTTTAACGTTGAAAAAACATATTAAACCCACATATTGAAAAAAAGAAAAAGAAAAAAAGACCAGCTTAAAAATTGCCTCCAAACGTTGAAAATCAACAAAATAGAAAAATAAAATAACCAAGAAAAAACCCAGTTCAAAACTTGCTTCCAAATATTGAAAAATCATGTTAAACCCACAAAATAGAAAAATAATAATAATAATAATAAATATGCTTATTTTTTTTAATACATACCATCCAAGCTCTGCCATGGCATAGGGGAGACCAAGAATACCAGCTCCAACCATGGCAGTGACATTGTGGAAAGCAGAGTACCACCACTTTGCATTCCTTGATTTAGTGATTGGAAGCCAGTCATTGAGATCTTTTATCCTCTCTGTTGCTTGTTCTTCCCTACAATCTGATTCATTATCCATCTTTGTATCTATCAAAATTCACCAGCAGACCTTAGAATATACACACGCACAGAACAATAACAATTTCAGTGCTTTTTTCTTTCTTTCTTTTTTTGGTCCTGGGTATTTTAAAGCAACGATTTCCTAATAAAGTTTGGTTTGTATAAAAGATGTAGTAGTATTGAAGTAAAACAATGACTCTTCTTGTGTTTCTGTTTTATTGAAAATTAAACAAAATTATAATTTTTACTTGATTGGACAAATTTAAATTAATTATCCTTAAAAGATAATTAGTTAGTTGTAGAAGTTGAAAAAGACTTGATATTATTTGGATTAGATTTGTTGTACAAGTGAAACTCTAAGAAAAGCCTTTCTATTTCAAAATAATAATAATAATAATAATAATAAAAAACCTTGCTATATCCAAATCCTCTACTGGATTGTCTTCTGGATTCTTCCGAGGAACAGGAGGTCTTCCACAATCACGCTGCATAGAGAAACTGCCAAATAAAAAGCATAGTCTTGATGAATCAAACAAATGATAAAATAAAATGCATCATATCCTTCATAATTTTATGAACATGATTCTGTAAAATTTACTCCAAACCCCTTTCTAATATTTATTCTGTATGTATAAAAATTACTTCAATAAAATGACGAAAAGTACACACCCTTAATTCATCTGGATTTGTATCCTCATCAAGATGAAATATTGGTGGGAATTCAAATCTGTTAAAGCTAGAAGTACAGACAAATTTTTTAAATCAAGAGGCAGATAAGAAACCAAACTCTGAACAGAACCACTAACAAATCAAAAAACTGAAAGGGATTTGAAATCAGTATTGTACTAAAGTAGACTTTAAGTTGGAGCAGGAAACATATATAAGGTGGTCTATATTAGGAAAAACAAAACGCATTTCAATAGAAAAAAATAATAATTTCAACCGAATAAGAAAAAACAGAAAAAAAATAAAACATTCATAGATGTAAACTCACTAGAATTTCAACAATGACATGCATTCCAACTTTTATGTGATGACGGATCCAACCAATCATTATCTTTTATAGGAACCCACCTGAAGGGCATATCAACACACATGAATCTAGAGGACTTTTTCACCAGAATAAAAGTAACATCAATTAGTTATATCTTATATTATAGAGTAGGCAGGAAAAGATACAAGTTGAACAAGGTAATGAGCATAGGAAATTAGGAATAATATTTATTTACCCATCCATTAGATTTTAGGAAATCTAGGAAAGTATAGTCCCAACCATTTAACTATCTTGGAAGATCATATAATGATACTACATTTTATTTGGGGTGTTTTCAAAACAATTCCATGCATTTAACTATCTTTTGCATGGAGTTTAAAAAGGAAGGCAAAATTTCAGATTTACCTTTTAACAGGGAATTTTCTGGGCTGAGACTCGTAATAAATTCTCAACTTAAAAATTCATTTTCAAGAAGCTAACAAACCCCCATGCAAAGGCAAGGCTTGACACAGCCATGTCTTATCATTGCTTTGAAAAAAAATTAATAAATAAATAAAAATTCATATAATTGCTGGAAACAAAATAAAAGATGAAACTTTAAGGAAGAAAAGAAACATCTCAATAACTTACCTGCCCTGGATAATAGAATGGAAGCTCATACTGCAGAAAAAAATGAATTTCAATGTTATCATCTTTGCATAAACATAAACATAAACAAATTTTTTTTTAAAAAAAAAAAAAAAAAAAAAAAACTACAAAACAACCTACCATCCCCTCTTTGTAATCCTTGCCTCTTTTCCTCCTCCCAGGATGGTAATCTTGATCATACTANAAAAAAAAAAAAAAAACACAATATAAAAAGTACCAGACTTTATTATGACCAAATGCATTATGTTCAGAAACAATCAAATTTCCAACTTGTAAAACAACAATAAGCAAACAAGCATTTGTTTTCCAAATCAGAACACACCAACTCAAATACAATTCAAACACCATAAAACTAAATAAGAAAAAAAACACACACACACACACACAAAAATAAAAAAAAATAAAAAAAGCTTTTGATCATTCATTTCAAACCTTATGGCTCTGTTTGTTTGACCATATTGGATTTCTATATCTGGTCTCCTCCCTTATCCGATGTTTGGTGGTAGCATCAGAACCGGATTTCTTAATTCGGTGACTTATCCAGTTCGGTGCCTTACACTAAATTCTAATACTGGAAAGACTCACAGGATTAGAAGACTCGGACTCGGATTTCTCCAAATTGCGACTACATCCGCAATCCTTCGACTTGTTCCAAATCGTAACTTGTGAATCCCTCTGTTCAGACTCTTCCAATCTTTTGAATCGATCTGTGCCGTCTCATTCTTACCTTCCAAAGACGAAATCCAGGTTTGTTTTTACAGATATTATTCAATCTCTAGATACAATTTACAGATTTTTACATTGCATATGGGCTTTTCTGGTGTCGAAGTTGTTTAGGCTTCCTTTTTGAAATTTTTGAAAAGAATTAGTTTGATGCTATGCTGTTTTTTATGTTGAAGGGATTTTCGAAGGGATTTTCAAAAAAATTTGGTAGAAAGTTGATTGAATAATGATTTTGTCATTGTTTAGTTAGTCATTCAATAGTTTGTTGATATTTTAACAGATTTGTGTGGATAATAGTTGAAAATAATTGAAAGATCAAAATTTTCTTGTCCCTTTTCTGGGTTATCTATGTGTTTTGGCTTTTAGGATTGCAATTTGATTGCGTTGAAACTCTGTTAAAAATTTAAGGTCAGCGATGATGCATGTTAAAAGTCAGTGGTAGTTTTGTGTCTGGTTGGCCAGGATGGTGCTGAAAAATGGTTGGTCCTATAGTCAAAAACTTAGATCTGAATCAATATTAAGGTGCACTACTATTGATACAATTGTGTTTAGCTTCTAGATGGAATGAAACTTGAGTTCTTAGTTAGTTTGACAAAAATGGAATGAAACTTGAATACGTATACATTTCAAAGTTCTATTTTTCTTCGAAAAAGGTCTTAATTTAAGAGATTTGCATTGGAGATAACCCATTGGATCATGAAAGCATTGGTTGTTGTTTCAATTCTTCTACCTTCTCAGGCATATGGTTTTTCCAAAAATGATGGTGTCCCAAGTTCCAACCTCATAAACTGGGTATTTTGGGTGAGAGAGAGAGAGAGAGAGACAGAGACAGAGAAGAAGGAGCATTATAGAGATAAAGAGAGATGCTCATGTACAGATTGTCTTGGGACCAGTAGGTGTCTTTATTCGTACATGATTGTATTTTTCTTTTTTTGAATTTTCACTTGATTATTGTTCTTGGGTGGTGGTTAAGTGTCTTGATTTCACTTTTTTTTTTTTTATTCTTCTTTTGTTATAATATGAAAGTGATGTTTGCGACTTCATTATACCCATGATATATGTTTGCATATTTGGAAATGGTAGAACTATTAAGGGTCTATATAAATTGATAGAAGAAATGTTCATTCGTATATATATACATAAATGCTAATGGAATTATGATCCAAATTTAGCCACTTGTCTTTGCATTATTTATGTAACCAATGAAGAAGAGAGCCAATCCATTTACAATTTCTCATTGGACTGTGTTTGGATATCTCCATGTGGTTTGTTTCTATTTTGGTTGATGTACAATACTACTATATGTCTCACTGTCTTTCTTGGTTTATCCTTTTATAAGCCTTTACAATGATCCAAATTTCCCTATTGAATATGCCTTCTTCAATGGCTACTCAACTCCTATAAATGACAATGGAAAGATCTACAACAATGTGTTAGATGCAAATTTTGATACCCTTATATGGGCTTTACAATTGTCACCACCCAAGACCCTTCCTGATGCGAATCCTAGCGGGATTGATCGTTTTATAATAGTTCAATAGTTACGAAGTTGACATCGACACACAATTCAACCAGAGATTGAAACCTTGGTATAGAAGCTTGACCCGTTGTTTATGAAAAAGACAAGAACCTTGCTATAAACGCCACAATCAAAGCTTCGTTTTTTGATTGATAAGTTAGAAGTTTGTTCTTTAGACAAACCTCAGCGTGAACTAGAAGAAAAAAAATAAAAAATAATTCTCACAATAATTGCTAAAATATATCGTATATTATTGCTGGCCGAATTTTAGCATTTTAAATAGAAAAACATTGTTTACCAAATATGAAAATAAAAGACTAATGTACCCTTAATTAATAAGCTAAATTACAAGATAATTTCAGGCCCATGTACGCTTACTCTTTAATGTAACTCAGCAAATTAATAAATGTAGACGTCCTAGGCCCATCCATAGCTTTGCTGGCCTTTTTATCCAATGCTTGTTGAATATAAAGCTCCAAAGCCTTTTTGAATTGTTTGACTCAATTACGTGTTACAGGACCTTCTAAATAGCTCAAACCATCATATGGACCACCTCCTCTGTATGGCTCAGTGTCCTCATCACCTCCCAAAGAGCTTGCAAATTTAGGATAATGATACAAACATATGTTGTTGGTCGCAGCAACAGCAGCAACGGAGCTGAGTTTCTTGAGAAACATGTTGTTTTGAAGTTGTTTATGTTCGTGATTCTCTTTACAGCCCTGTGATTCTTGGGCTTTTTTTTTTTTTTTC
>QANX01006046.1:0-29409 GCA_003254975.1 Ochetophila trinervis
AAAGAATTGAGGGCAAAATGGAAATATAGATGATAGTTAATGTTTGTCGTCGGTTGGGGTCGTATAAACTGAGTTGGCCGCCGTTGGTGATACTTTTTTTCTTTGATCAATCGTGCCACCCCAATTGCATCGGCTAAGGTGTGTGGATGTTTGATTTGTACATCCAAACGGATATCATCCTGTAACCCTCCGATAAAGCATCCTATCAAAAAATATTTCGGCAGTTCATCTACCCGGTGAGATAGTTTCTCATAGTTCTCTTGGTAAGCTTCCATGTTCGTAGTCTGCCTTAAATGGGTCAAGGCTTCGGAGGGGTCTTCAAAGTTGGTTGGCCCAAACCGAAAGAGAATGGCTTTGGCGAATTCTCTCCATGATACAGGACCCCGAAGTTTCGAGAACCACCGATGCCATCGGAGAGCCAATCCTTCTTAGTGGAACGAAGCTAGCTGTATTTGTTGATCCGGTTGAATGTTTTTGTAGTAAAAATACTGTTCGGCCTTGTATATCCATCCTTGAGGTTCATCCCCATTAAATCTGGGAAAAAATATTTTCAAATGCTGAGAATATGAACCATTACTTGAGCTAGTGGAGTCTCCCTAGGACAATGGGTTAATGTCATGTGACCAATGGGGCATATGAGAGGCTATAATAGGTTTTGTAATTCTGAAAGAACATTTTGTAGAGTTGCATTCACCTGCTCACAATTGGCGTTCACTTGGAAAATGCTGAACTCATGCCTTGCTAGAGCCTCATTAACCTCGTTGTGAAACTCGGCATTAGTTTTTTCCTTGGTATCCATAATTAAGCTCTGATATCAAATGTTGTGTATAATTTTGGAACACTGTCGAGAAAAAATGGGGCAAAGGTAAAGAAGCAAAAGTTTAAGATGAATTTAATTAAAACTGGTCTATATTCTTATTTCTCTATAGGCTAATTTTTATAGCCCATTTAAGCATGAAAACATGAAACAACACCCCTCTTCCAACCGAGTGGCACTCAACATGGAAACATAAATAAACAAATTAACAAACTATCCAACTACGTCATAATACCAGGTCAAATGCCCCCCACGTTCTCTGCATGGCCCATGCAGAGATGTAGAACACATCAGTTTCTACTTGTTTTTGGTCCCATAAACCATTTAACTGGTTAACTTTAAGAAAATAATATTATCCTCTTTTTTTTGGCTTTAAAAATTGTCCTTATCATCCCATGCATTGCGACAGCCCAAATGGCATCAACCACTGATGATCGAAAACATTCATGTCTTGTATTCAAGACCTGCTGGTAAAATTCATAGATATTTTAGGTTAACATGTGTTTTTCATTTTTTGTTTTGCTTTTAATTAGTACATTTTTTCTATCTTAAATTGCATCAAATTAAGATTATTATTATTATTATTATTTTATATTGGTCATCCTAGGCGTCTCATTTATTGAAGTATTAATAGAACTTGCATATATGTAATTAGGCCAAAAATAAAATTAAACATGCATTGATGGATGTGAGAGCTAAGAAGCAGCAGCAGGAAATTATGATTTAGTACATTGTGAATCACACATCAATATATATATATATATATATATATATATATATATATCACTACTACAGAATAGGGTCAAAGACGACGGTGAAAATCCATCGTCTTACGTGTTTAGACGACGGACACGAAACCGTCGTCTAAACAGGCGTCGTCAATATTCATAAAACATCGACGACGGTTAAAAACTGACGTTTAAAACGTTACTAAATCCACGTGGATGCTACGGGGCAAATATATAGACGACGGTTTAATATGTTTTTTTTTTTTTTTTNTAATTTATGTGTTAGGTTTTGAAAAAAAATATAATTTTTTATGGATTGCTTAGTGAGCACTTTATGTGTTAGGTTTTGAAAAAAAACATAATTTTTTATATAAAATTTAAGCACAACAAAATTTTAGTACAAAAAATAGCTCAAATGTCAAATATTTAAAGTAAAAAAAGCTCAAAAATTAAATTTTAAAAAGTCTAAAAAAATTAAATAAAAGTTGAAGCGAAACCGATTAACCAAACCGATCCAATCCAATTATTGGATTGAATTTGATTTAATGTATAGATCAGATCAGATCAGCTTGAAAAAAAAATTGATCACTAATTGGATTGAATTGTTATTTCCAAAATAAATTATATCGTAATCGATGCACACCTTTACTACTACGCGTTGTAGCTGCAATTTAAATTCCATCATTTGTTTTTTTTTAAATAATAATAAAATAAACCATTCTTCATACTTGCATAATCAAATAAAAATACATAAATATTATTAAAAAGCAAACAAAAGATACATAAATGAAAGTGCACAAAAAATATAAAGTTAATAAGTTATGAATTTTTTAGAACATATATAGCTGAGGGTGCCACATTAACTAATAATTCAAACTATAAGTCTAAAATAATAAAATTCACTTGGCCTCTTAAGGTTGCATTTTTTACTTTTTGTCTTTTATAAAAAAGGAAAACGTTTTTGGCACCATTACTTCTTTGTAGTTTTAACATTTTTGTACTTTTAAAATCTTTTTATTATCAAATTAGCATCAATACTCATGAGCAACATTAATCTAAAACCACATTGTAACTTTTGACTATTAAAAATATGGAAATGTTGGTGTTAATTTGATATTAAAGGTCAAAATATGTTAAAATTACAAAAATAAAATAATGTTTGATTTTTTTTGGTAAAATAAAATATTGTTTGATATAATTGCAAAATGATGTCTAATCTAAATACCTAATAATATGTTGAGACTGTTGAAAAAACAAAAAGCTCAACGCCCCCAACGCTCCGATACAAACCCACCATTAACGAAACATATAAAACGGCAGGCGATACAAACACAGTGAAGAGTGCGGGTAGCTCAAAGCTCCATTCAACTTCAACCAACTTCACCTCGGCTTCTCCGCCCAACCCCATTTCTATTCCTCTCCATTTTCTTCTCTCCCAATTCTCACATTTCTCAATTCCCTCTTTATCCCTCAATGGCCTCTCCGTTTCTCTCCAAGACCACCGCGAACAGCATTTCCTTCTCTTCCTCTTTCTCCAACCCCCTTCCATGGCGGTTCTCTCATCCCTCTTCTGCCGCATTTCCCGCCAATCCTCGCCGGAGGATCTCGACCGTCCAGGCCAAGATCAGAGAGATCTTCATGCCCGCCCTCAGTTCAACCATGACTGAGGGGAAGATTGTCTCCTGGGTCAAATCCGAAGGAGATGTCCTCTCCAAAGGCGAGAGCGTCGTCGTCGTCGAGTCCGATAAGGCTGACATGGACGTCGAGACATTCTATGATGGAATTCTCGCCGCGATTGTCGTCGGCGAGGGCGAAACCGCTCCTGTGGGAGCTCCGATTGGTTTGCTGGCCGAGACCGAAGAGGAAATCGCCGAAGCCAAAGCTAAAGCGGCGAAATCCGATTCTTCTTCTTCTTCGCCGCCTGCTGCTTCTGCTGCTGTTACGCCTTCTCCTCCGCCTCCTGTTTCCAATCCCGCTCCGGCAATTGCTCAGCCTCCGACTCCGGCTCCGGCCGCTGCTAAGGCGGTTTCCGATGGACCGAGGAAGATTGTGGCCACGCCATTCGCGAAGAAGCTGGCCAAGCAGCACAAGGTGGATATTGGATCGGTGGTGGGTACTGGACCTTTTGGGCGGATTACTCCGGCGGATGTGGAGTCCGTAGCCGGAATTACATCGTCGAAGAAGAGTGTGGCTGTTGAACCTGCATCTCCGGCGGCTGCTACGGCTGCTCCTCCGAAAGCTGCCCCTGCTCTCCTTCCGGGCTCTACAATTGTGCCATTCACGACAATGCAAGCGGCGGTCTCTAAGAACATGGTGGAAAGTCTCTCCGTGCCCACATTCCGTGTTGGTTATCCGGTGACCACTGATGCGCTCGACTCACTGTATGAGAAGGTACATTATGGATATCTATATACATACATATATATATATATTTATTTATTTGAATTTTATTGAGCTGGTTAGTTGCTTTGATTGGTGTTTTGCCGTTCTGGGATTTTGAGTTGGATTGGAATTGATATGTTCAGGTTAAACCAAAGGGTGTGACCATGACTGCCATATTGGCAAAAGCTGCTGCTATGGCACTTGCTCAGCACCCAGTTGTTAACGCTACCTGCAAAGATGGGAAAAGCTTTACATATAATAGTAACATAAACATTGCAGTTGCGGTGGCTATCAATGGCGGGTTGATAACCCCTGTTCTTCAGGATGCGGATAAGGTCTGTGATATGATATTATTATATAATTTGAGTTTGCACCTTCTTTGATCATGATGGTTGGCTTTCTGAGGTTGGCTTTAAGTATTACTAAGTGGGCTGTATTTGATGGCACAGTTGGATTTATATCTGTTATCCAAAAAATGGAAAGAGTTAGTGGAAAAAGCCCGTTCCAAGCAACTTCAGCCTCATGAGTACAATTCAGGTCTTAATAATTAAAATTATTTTGTCAAATTTTTCTTATCTCTTTGCACTTCGCAATACTTTTTCGTTTATTTTATAAATGTCTAAATGATAATGTTGAATTCTACTCCCTTGACTGCAGGAACTTTCACATTGTCCAATTTGGGCATGTTTGGTGTGGACAGGTTTGATGCTATTCTTCCACCAGGCCAGGTGAGTAATTTGAGATTTTTTACTTTCTTGATTGGATTTGATTCTTCTGTCTGATCCTTGTGAAAAGTAGCCATCATTTGCTGAAAGTTTGTGGAATGATCTACAGGGTGCTATCATGGCTGTTGGTGCGTCAAAGCCAACTGTTATAGCTGATGCAGATGGATTCTTCAGCGTAAAAAGTAAAATGTTGGTGAGTATGATAATTTTATTTCATAGTAATGTTTAAATTATGCTTTCATGAAACACTGCCAAGTTGAAAAACCTATACAATTATCCATGTTAGATCTCAAAGGCGGGTTTTGGAATCATTCTCTTTCATCAACTAACAAAATTAAATTTAAGTGCTAATGTTGCTGATTTTAATATCAGTAGTAATAGTTACATATGATGATTCTGATAGTTAATTATTTATCAAAGGTGAAAGAATAAGGAGTTCTGTTGAAAATGTTCTGCAGTTTCAACTATTTGATATAACACATCATGAGCTCTCATTTTGTACTTTGTATCTTCATGACTAATATTTTGTGTAATACCACTGATAACATACTGGTTTATGCGGTACAGCATGAGTAATTGAATATAAATTATTGTTGTAGCAATATTCAAATAGGTGGCAAAAGAGGAGTCTAGTTTCATAAGTTGCTTGGAACTCAAATGCATTGGCTGTCATAGTTCAACCTTGTATAACTAGGAATCTGAACTACATTAAAGAAAGTAGCTGTTCTGTATTAGTTTGCCAATGTTTTTTTTACTTATTTTCTTTCCAAGCTTGTCAATCATTTCTATGAGAGGGCAATACAAAAGAGTGAAGTGAAACCTTGTCTATAGATCACATTCTTGTGCATCTCTATCCAATCGGAGGGAAGGGAAGAAATCCTGGCTTCTTTGTTCTAAATATAGTTTTTTGTCCATTGGCTCCAGTATCCAGAGACTGATTGCATTTGATAAACTAAGCCCCACTGCCCTCTGTAAATTATTACACTTTTCTGAATGTTAAAATGTTATTTCAGCTGGAAGAAGATTAAATAACTTTAAGCCTACTATTAAAAAAGTTAAACCTTTGGTATGTGAATCTTTCTGCAGGTGAATGTGACAGCTGATCACCGGATTATATATGGTGCTGACTTGGCTGCCTTCCTCAAGACATTTGCAAAGATCATTGAGAACCCTGAAAGCCTCACATTGTAGATGATATTTGAGGTTTTTAAAGATTGCAAACCTTTTGACTCTAAGCCTCTAGTTTCCATGATTTGAGAACGAGATGTCTTGCAGCCCACCTAATGAACCTGGTTTTGCTTTGGTTTCTAGCAAAATTATGCCTATGTTGTACTCCATTCTGTTTTAAGTTTTTAAAGAAATTAAGGTGCTTTGCCAGATACTGTTGAGCAGATTTTGAAAGAGAGAAATAACAACTATTCAAATATTTGATAGAAGTCAGTGAGAATTGTTTTGTAGGAAGTGAAAATCCAAGTCAGTGTCGTAGTTTCATTTTATAATTTTATTTCTCAGCTATTTTGGTGTATTATCCAATTGTGTACAATTTCTACAACATTTTATGTTGGCAGTTAATAACATTTATCAAGAGTTTGCTTATTTATGTGAGTTTTTTCGTTATTGAATTTGAGGTCGGAACCATCAATGAAAGAGAACAAGTTTTGGTACTAAAATAGAAAGGAACCGAGAGCTGATACTATTCGCAAATTTTGTATCTCAGATTGATATCTATTAGGGCAAAGTCCTGAATTCATAGCCTCGTATTTGCTACTCTTAAAAGGGAAAGTTGTTAAATATGTTACCATAACTATTCTTAAGAACCAATTGATAATGTAATAAACTTGCAAATTTAAATCTTTAAAGGGAAAACAAAGATGAAAACTGGCTTAAAAAAGAAAAGAAAAAGAAAAACAATGAATGAAATTATAATCAATGAAGTCTTAAAGAGTCTGGCTCCAAAAATAGGGAGCTTTGTGTAAAAATCATCATATTACAATTTAAACAAATTTAAAAATTAGCATTCTGTATGTATTTTAATTTTCTTTACCTTTAAGGCCCTGATAAATTATGTACAGACCTATTTCTTTTTTCCCTTCAAAGTAAATATTGAATTGAAAATGAAAATATGCAACAGCCAAAGCAAAGCTAATAACTAGCTTGTTAAAAAAGTGATTTTTTTTTTTCAAAATATTTTGAAGCATTAGAAAACCATCTGTAGAATGAAAGACTTTTTTTCCTCTAAGATGCAGAAACCGCTTTACAAAACCTTCTGATATCCACCTCCTCAACAGGTGTAAGTCACCAGTCCAAACCGATATTCATAGAAAGGTACAACTCATCAATGTATTCGATTACTGTATGGGAGGATTCGATGTACCTTTTCATTTTCTTCTCAGCTGACTGATCTGCAAACAAGTTTAAATTCATATAGAAAAAAAAGTTGAGATTCACCAACATTTTTCTCATAAGGAAACTGAATGAAATGATAAAAAAATTCAGATGATAAATCACTAAACCATTCCAAGGGTAAAAAAGTATTTATACCCATTTCACAAACTAGATTTTGACCAACAATTGTAAAGAAAGATAAAGTATTATTAACATGAAAACCATGGCATCCAATTTATGCAAAACCAATTAGATATAACACAATCTTTAGGTTGAATGTCTTTTTAATTGGAGTGTTCTTATTCATCTCAGAAACTTGCTTAGTTGAAGCAGAAACTTAATTCAAAAATGTATTTTTAGTTGCTATGTTAAGAGGTTGAAAGCCAATTACTTGAAGTAAAGGTTAAAAACTCAATCCTTAGGAAGGAATAATAATCCTAACTTACTGCTTTCCTTGAGCCTCAGCAAAAGTTGGTCCTTTGTTGGAAGTGTATACATTCCGGCAGCAACTGCTGTCCTCACTGTCCATGTGTGGTATGGTGCACAAACTTGATGATAAGCTGTTGAAGCGGCATCCCTTAAAGAGTAATCGCTACATTTTCAACAAGTGAATTAAGTCATGTCATTATCTTAAAACCAAAACTAAGTTCATATTAGCGAAATGATAATGGCAACGACGATATCTTGCTCCTATGTTTTTTTTCCCCATACATCAAGATTAGTGAATGTCAAGAAATTTGAGAAACAGGGTCAATACCCCCTAATGTAACCATGTTAAGACCTATTATTGCTATAAGCTGTAGAAAAGTACATTCAGAAAGAAAATAGTACCGAATAAAGCGTGCATATGAAAGTCTATACTGAATAGTGCAATTAAAATTTAGAAAAAGTACAATTTAAGCATAAAGATAATGAAATTAGAATGCAATTATAGAAGGGAAGCATACTTGGTCGACAAGAATTGTTCAAACAAAGCTCTAATGAGGTCAAGACCCTGCCTAACTCGCCGTAAGTTACGTGAGTTGCTTCCTGGAGTTTTTACAGTGTCATTTGCTGCATCATAATCAATTATGCTTTTTAGGGTGTTGTATGTCTTTGATGCTTCCATTAGATCATTTACCTGAAAATAAATCAATGGTCAATATTACATAACCAAGAAGGTTAATCTGACTCCAAACAGCAATCCATAAAAGTGTTTGCAAGTCGGAGCTCGTTCAAAATAAGCAACTAATAATTTAGCTTGAAATTTTTTCGATATCCCACAATCAACTACTAATACCAATGTTTCTTTGCCACCATTAATGAACATGGATTATACATTGATCTAAAACAATTTCAACATTTCAACCAAAACCCACATTTAAAAATTTAAAATTTAAAAGGCAAATAAAGAAGAAATAAAAAAATTTGATGGATGGAGAAGAAAACAGAACCTTGGAAACGTACTCCAACTCGGCGAATTTGAAAGCTATACCAAGGCAACTGAAGAGGATAGAAATGCGAGAGCAAGCTTCACAGAACTTACCAAGAGGCATATCTTCATTGGAGCCGTTAGCCTTCCAGTTTTTGAGCAACTTAGAGAGCTCCTCGAAGGCTTCGGCTATGGTGGACAGAGGCGTGGAAGCTAAGTCTTTAAAACTCTCTGCCACATCCTCCATGGCTGCGATGTTTTCCGCACATACAACCATATGTACTCACTCCGCAAAGATTCAATGCCTCTTTTCTCTCCCCAACAACTGAGAATCTCTGCAACTCAAGCTTCGATTCTCGTTGAGAATACCAACATGGATAGGGAGAAATTTATTTGCCCAAAAGGAAATTTGTTTTGGAAAATTTTACAGGTTGAAATAAGGAAGACCAGTAAAGGGTCGGATTGGATACGCAACCTCTTTTTTTAATACCTTTCTCACTTTGAACATGAATGAAATTTTGGTAAACCCATAAAAACGTAAGGTTACGAGCTTTGAAGCTTGGCTACGGATGCGGTCGACCTATGGAACAAAAAATAAAAAAATAGTGTGAAACAGAGAATGAGAGACGTTGAGAAAAGTCAAATTTCTTGACTACTTTCGCGCCATCAATTCCATTGTATTATTAATTATTATGTGGCATTTTTGTTGGGCCAGACCCACCCCGGCCCATTTATTACCAGGGAAATGGGCTACTATTTTTGGAAGTTCCCCTATTGGAGGTTGAAGCGACAAATTAGGTACATAGCGGATAGCATATTTACAAATAGAAAATGAAGGGGGAGAGAGTTTAGAAGATTTCAGATAAGATTGTCCGAAGGAGAAGCTCTGTAGAACCTCAGCTTTGGAAGGTTGATCTTAGATATCAAGATTAAAGTTTTATTGGCTTTACTGTGATATATAAGGGTGAATTTAGGACTTAGAAAAACAATTTAACTATCGCTTTTGGAGAGATCCCATAATGCAATGGACTATTACAATCCTGTTTTCCATAGCTAATTTTTTTTCTTTTCTACTTTTCTTTAAGAGTGTTTTTAAAAAAAATTATTCTTTAATGGTTTTGATTAAAAAAAATTTATAAGCAAAAAGCATTTTAAAAAAATTATATAAACATTTTAAAAAGCAGTTCTTGAATTTTAAAAACTATTTTTGATTTCTCATAAACTTTGTCAAACAAAACCTACAAATGGTATAAGCTATTATTATGCCAAAATAAGAAATTTCAATTTTTTTGAATTATATGCAACTTGCGGAACAAGAAAAAACTTTTAATTTCATTGAAATCTTAATCATCATAATTTAAAAATAATAATTTAAAAAACCTTCATTTTCAGGGAAACTAAATCCATCTTTCATTTATTTTACCTATTAACCAAAGATGATTTATATATACATTGTATGATATCACTAAAATCCCTTAAATTATATATCAAATACTATAGTAATATCCCTTAAATATCTACCTTACTCTACACTTTTTTGTTCCCCGTTATTTTAATAATTAACTACAAATATATTGTCCTCGTTTAATACAAAATTAAAATACCACTAATTCTAAACCCTATGCCCAAGCTCCAACCCATCTCCTCCATCCTTAGAAGCAGAACCCTCTTTGTTCTGGACCTGAATCGGCTTGAAAGTGTACATTTTTGCACAACAAATATAATAAACCAAATTAACAACCTGTAGCAAAGTGAGCAACCAGTAGAAATACTCCAACTTTCCCTTATTCAAATTCTTATCGGGAAGCCAATTGGATCCATCAGGCCCAGCACTGAACTTATGCACAAGGGTTACCAAAAGGGTACTTATGTAATTCCCAGCAGAAATAGCAAGCCAAAACAGAGCACTCGCTGTGCTCCTCATGCTTTCGGGGGCTTGGTCATAGAAAAACTCAAGATGACCGATTGACATAAATGCCTCAGCTATTCCATGGAGGCTATACTGAGGCAGAAGCCAAAACACCGAGATGGGGATAGTGGAACCGGGCTTATCGAAAAACCCGTGAGTTAAAGCGGCGTGTTTGCGCTTGATTTCGACGAAGCCGGCTACTAACGTGGCGAATATAGAGATGACGAATCCGATTCCCATCCGGTGGAGAAAAGTGATGCCGCGGTCGAGGCCGGTGAATCGCCGAGCCAGAGGGATGAAAAGGCGGTCGTAGATGGCGATAGTGGAGAGCATGGCTGTGTAGGTGAAGACAGTCATTGAGCCTGCTGGGATTTGGAAGGTGTTTGTTAAATGCCTGTCCATGGTTTTGGCTTGTTGGAGTGAGAATGTGCTTTGCTGAGCATAGGCTGTGATGAGGAGGATTCCTGATGCCCATATGGGACCCATTCTGATCACCGATTTAAGCTCTTCGACTCGATGAACGGTGTCGAGTCTCCATAGGTTTGGTGATTTTGTGTTGTCTTCTTCGCTCACAATCGCTGCCTTATCAAGACATCTGCATTGTGTTCATGACCATGTGTACAATGTAAATTGGTATATAACCATTGGGACCAAATGAAAAATGCCATGCTAACGGTTCTTATTGGGATTGACAATAGTGAAATTTTTCAGATTTTGGGTTCAAAAAGTGCTGGTGAAACCCCATTCTCCAATTAATTTCAAAAAAATGGCATGTATGCTTATAATAGGCCAAAACAATGCAAAAAATGGGAACCGTTAATTTATTTTTTGTTTTTTCATATCCAACGTATGCGAATTTGAATTCAAAATATTTAAATTTTTATTTTTTAAAAAATTTAAGCTGATCGAGGTGGACTTTTAATTTTTTTTAAATATTTTTTCTAAAAGCCTGATTTCTTTTCGATCATAATTTGTATTTTTAATTTTTTTTAATAAAATTGTTGAGTTTGAAACTCAAAATTTTAAACTTTTAGAATTTAATACCAACTTAAATTTTTACTCTTCTAACAAATTTTAAAGGGATAAAAAATAATATTTTATTTCTTTTAAACATTTGATCTCACAAATTGGACAATGAGAATTCATGATTTTTGATTTTTAACATGTACTGGGTCATTTATGAGCTGGAATTTTAAGGCCTTGACATGATCAATGATAAGGACGGGCAAACAAATTAAAGTAATAAATGACCCATTGCCTCTTTTTATTTATTTTATTTATGACATGTTAATAAAATAATGGACCACGGTTATTTATTTTTTAAAACATGGAAAAGGTGATGTGAATGCACGTGCCTTGTGGTTGGGTCAGTGAACTTGGGGAGGCGGGGATAAAAAAAAATACAGGACATGAAGTTTTTTGTTGGATTGGTAAAAGGCAAATTAAGTTTTATAGAAACAAACCAAGCGTGTGGACTGTGGTGTGGAAGCTGAATAAGCTATATAAATACGAATTTTCAAATGTGCAATTTGCAAAAACAAGTGATTTGCCCATCTTCAGCATGCTTCCAAATTCCAATTATTGACAACCACGCGTCCCACCCTTACCCAAAAGGACAATGATTGCTAAACAATCAAATTCGTTGATGGTGATGGTGATCACTGATCTCTATCCGTTTGCTTTAATGCTTTGCGTGAAAAAAGAAAGACAGAGTAGGTATATAAGACAGCGAATAGAGAGGTGGAGATAATTCTATTGTGATTAGGCTTCATTCTAAGAGCTACTTATTGGGTTTAATGCAGTTTTAGTTTTTTTTAAAAAAAAAAACTTATTATTGGGTTTATTTTCCATCACTCTTTTGTGATAAATTTTAGATAAAAAAATAAATAACAAGAATAATATGCTTTCAAATTTATTTATTTTTTAAAGTTTTTATCCATAACCCATTAACTAGTTTTCTCTTCAAAAATGAGTGAGTATGTGAAATGGTATTGAGCAAGTCATGCATACAAACAAAAATTAGACTATTTTCGGCTTCCATGAATCAGCTAAAGTGTCCAAATGACATGTGTGAGAGAGAGAGAGAGAGCTTACTTCATATGTTTTGTATGCAAAAGCTTCCCACCCAACGAGATGGGATCATCAAGCTCATCATTCTGGTAAAGTAAAGAAGGATCCGAAACCATGGTCAGCTTTTTCTTCTTATAAGCGGCAACGGATACCTGAAACAACCGGGTAAACGGGCTGCCAACCGGGTCAAGATTCCGGTAAAGCGGGTACCCGAATACGAAAGCAATAATTGAAAGAAACATAGCTACGGTTGGAATGCCGAGACCCAAACCCCATCCAATGTTATCTTGTATGTAAACAAGAACTGTGACGGCCACCAGCATAGATGCCCCCATCACAAAATAGTACCAATTGAAGTAGTTCCACGTCTTTGTGTTCTGGTTCGGATCCCCCTCGTGGAACTGGTCCGCCCCGAATGCCACTACGCAGGGTCGGATCCCACCCGACCCAAGAGCTCCTAACAGTAGAGATGCATAGAGAATTGCCTCCTGCCCTGAGCTTGCTTCTTGGCACACTTGGTCTGCTTTACATGGGGGTGGTCTTAGACTTGGAACTACTGCTGATAGTGTTAAGCTAACCATTCCCTGCTCAGATCATAATTAACATAATTTCGTTTCCATTAGTAAAAGCTAAAAGTGATCTAATCAATTTAACAAATTGAAAAGAAAGAAAGAAAAAAAAATGTTAGATTAGACATAATATATGTTTCCTTTCCTAGCTAATTTCTATTGTACAACAAAAAAACGACTTAAAATATATATATAAAAGAAAATTATCTTTTATGTTTATATTTTTGTTTCTTTGATAGATATATAAGAGTGAGAGATTAATTTACTATTTGGTAAATAATAGAAGCGACTGTGATAGTCCAAAACCGGCCTGCAAATGCGTCGGCGAGGAAGGCACCGATCAAGGGAGTGAGGCTTCCGGTGCCACCGAAGTTGGTAAGAGTGTTAGCTGCTTTGGTAAGAGGCATATGAAGCTGAGTTGTTAAGTAGCTAATCATATTAGCATTGAATCCCACCACAGCCAACTTCTCACAAGCTTCATTTGCTACACCATAAAACAACCAAAAGAAAAAATAATTAATAAAACCACAACCAGTACACCATATATTATTGCAAAAAATTTCCAATTATAATTTAAATTGATAAACAAAGAAAAAAAAAAAAAAAGAAAAAGAAAGAAAAGCTCATATTTCTTTTTTAAGCTTACCAAAAATGAAAGGCATTGTAATCAATCCTCCCTTTTTCCTGATTCTAACATGGTTTCCTTCTTTCTCATAATCCTTCTTCTCCATTTTTTTTTTGGGTTTTTGTACTATTTTCTGGCTATTCCAGTAGCACTGCTTAAAATGACCCACCAAGCTCCATTATTTATAGGCAGTAGTAGATCTCAGTAAAGGGTTTTCATAAATCACACAGTACTTTAAACTAGTGGATGCAACCTGTCCAGTTATATACTATAGGGGTATATTTGGAAGGATGGATGGGTGGCAGAAAGTGTATACCTACAAAATATTATAATGGCTGGAAAATCCTGCCTTCAATTTCTAGAAATACTAGTGGGTTTTTCTTTTTTCCTTAAATTTTGTGAATGATTGAACATTTTGATAATCAATGAATACAGAAAGATGACAAATTTTTTTTTTTTGTCGGTCAAAGAAAGATGACAAACTTGGACAGCCATGGTTTTGTTACTTTGGCAATTTCTTCGACTTGTATTATTGTTATATATGTTATTGTTATATATCCATTATTTTGGATAAATTTTGATTTTTTTTTACTAAAGTAAATAAATTATATATATATATATTATTGCGGACTTTTCTACATAACCATCGCTGTAAGAAAACTAAATTATAGTATGACAATTTAAAATTGCCGTCACCTTTTGTTTATAATTTTTTTTTAAATAAGCTATCAACCAAACAAGACTGGTTTTAATTTATTTTTCAAAACGTTAATGTTCAGTATATAAATATATTGGTAGTTATTGGGTAAATTAAACGTTATAAACTTTGCTGTACGAACATTTTAGAACAAAGATAAAATATAAATACAGGTCCCTATAAAAAATAAAAATAAAATAGAAGTCTCTACAGTTTTTTGAAATACAACTTATACAAAGGCATGTCTGGAAAAAAAAAATCAGACATTTGTGACTTTGTCCTATAACATTAATTCATAAAAAGCCTACAATTTGTAGTTTTATCTTTTAAAGAGTAATTATTACTTAATTAATCAATAACTCAATTATAAAATATGCAAAAGATTAGGCAATGTATATGTACTTACCAAACATTATTTTGTCCTTTGGGGCTCCCATATTATGGTATAATATTCACTACTAGAAAATAAAGTCAAAAATGTCGAAAAAAAATTGATGTGTTAAGTGTTTACAATAACGGACCCAAACTACTGTGTAATAAGGTGTCGTACATATTCAAAAACATAAACAACGGTTCAAAAACCGACGTTTGAAAACTTAAGACAACGGTCCAAATTGTCGTTGAAAACAATGCCGAAACCACGTGGAGGCCACATGGCTAACATATACACGACGGTTTTCAACCAAAAACCTTCGTTTATATGGCAAGTATAGACGACGGTTCTTACGAAGAAACGTCGTTTATACATGATATATACACGACGGTTCCTACCATTGGCCCGTCATTAATGTATTTGAACTTGACCACGTGGCCACTCTTGAACCGTCGTGTATATTATATATTTATATATATTTCGGCTTTTATATATTAAATATATTTATTTAATATTTTTTTAATGAATAATATGTTTTCAATTAAAATAATAATAGAGTAAATTACACGTGGGGTACCCAATCTATATTGTGTTTTATACTTAGGTACCTAAACTTTTTTTCGTTGCAAACAGGTACCCGAACTAACAATTTTGAAACACGTTAGTACTTTTTGTCATTTCCATCCATTTTTCCCCGTTAAAATAACGTGCAAACCACGTGGGGAGAAAAATCAGAGGCAAAATGCATCATTTCCTCTCTCTGTTCTTCCTTCTTCTCACGACCATTCACCAAAAAAAAAAAAATTAGGAAAAATTTTGAAGAAGGCCCTGCGGTTCTTCACTCCAGCGCCGCAAAACCTAGTGATTCTTCCTTCCCCTGCTCTTCCCCCTCCACTGCCACTTCCTCCGTCTTCCACATGGGATTTCTGGACCCTTCGCAAGCTCGCTCGAACTTTCCTTGGAAAACTTGCTCACCACCGAAGGCGGAGTAGTGGTGCTTGGCGCGATGCAATGGTGGTGGCCTCCCATTCCTCCTCCATCGCCGACTTGGAAGAAGAAGAAGAAGAAGAAGAAGAAGGAAGAACAGAGAGAAAAAATGACACCTTTTGCCCCTGTGTTTTCTCCCCACGTGGTTTGCACATGATTTTAACGGGGAAAAATGAACGGCAATGACAAAAAGTACTAACGTATTTCAAAATTGTTAGTTCAGTACCTGTTTGCAACGAAAAAAGTTCAGGTATCTAAGTGTAAAACACGCTATAGTTCGGATGCCCCACATGTAATTTGCTCATAATAATAACTAATTTAAAAAACAGTAAATAATAAATTGATTATATTAAATTATACAAAAATATAAAAAATTCTAATTAAAATAAAATTACAAATTATACAATATTAATTACTAATTACACAATAATATTAATAATAACAAAACTCTTATAGATAATTAATAATTAAACTGAACTAATCATACTGCTTGGCCGGCTTTATTCACTCCAACCCTATGCTCGTTGTAAATTACGGGGCCAAGTTCGCCACTAGCGACTTGTCTATGAATGTTTCTTAATTTTGATGGTCATCTACCATTCTTTTGCTTCCTACTTAAGGAAGAATCTTAATTATTAGGGTTAGTTGGATTTTCATTTAGATTCATATCTACAAAAAATATATAAGATAATCAAATATTTAGACCCACATTAACAAACCAACAAATTAACAATATAATATAAAACCAAAAATTAAGTTATTAACAAATACCGGTTTTAAATACCATAACATATATACAAAACCGTTGTTTTTAATTTTTTAGGCCCGGTGTAAAATTAAATACTTCCAATTTTTTTAAAAAAAAATTTGTGCCATAAAATATATAAAAAACTGTCGTTTTTAATTTTTTCAGCCCGTCGTAAAATCAAATACTTCCAAATTTTTAAATAATTCACGCCATAAACATATTACACTATAATTTCAATATATTCATACATATTACACAAAACCCTTCGACTACATATAATTTCACAAAATCCAGCACAAATATATATTCATACATATTACATAAAAACAACAATATTACATAATTTCAACATCTATTCAGACAAATATATATTTATATATATTCAAAATTTATATTTATATTTATATTCAATATATACAAATATATATTTATATTTATATTCATCCAATATATTCATTTTCCATCACAAATTTCAGTTCTCACGGGCACAATATTCTCACGGACACATTCAAAGCACAAAATAGATAAAAAAAAATATAAATTCACGACAGCCGACGACTTACCTTAAGTTTTCGGGTTGAAAATGCAGTAGATTCTCTTTGAAATGAAGCAAACGGCAAAGAGGAGCTTACGACGGCAACAATTCGGGTGTAGGGTTTTTGGAGAAATGGGGTAAAATGAGAGAGAATAACGTGTAATGAAGAAAACACGGAGCCAAAATGGCACCGTTTTAAGAAACTACGATGGGCCATACTATGAACCGTTGTATATACAGTAAAAATGATGGTCCAACGTACACCCTGTCGTCTATAATCATGGGGCCAAACGACACCATTTTTAACGATGGGCCCAGACATGGGACCGTCGTTTTTGTTACTTTTTTTTTTCTTCCACCCAGCAACCCAGTAGGTGCCAGGCGTCTATCCAGGTGCCACTTCAGGGACCTAGATATCCAGTCCTTTCCAATTATTTTTAACTTATAATTTTTTTGAATAATTTTAACATTCAATTTTTTATTTTTAATATAATTAAAATATTTATAAATACCCTAACTAACAACTAAAAAAGAATTAAAATATTTAGGGTTAACATATTTGTAAATTATAATTTTTAATTCAATTAAAATATTTTTAATAATTTTTAATATTATTAAAATATTTATAAATATAATTACAATTTATCTTCATGAAAATATTTAATTTTTTTTAACAAAACCCTAATTAATATATCTATCTTCAATATTTGTATATTGAAAAATTATAAAAAAAAAATTGGACATACTTGATATAAGGAAAAAATAAATAGTATATTTATTAAACACAAAAAATATTATTCTTTATTTTTAATCCATATTCCAGTATAATCATTATGAACACTGACTTCTTCACAGTCTTCATCATTAGGAGCTCTATCTTTATTAGGTATTTGTGTAGCAAATGGAATGTGAATCAAAGCAATGTCTCCAAATGTATCTTCTTTAGAAGATTCAGTCTGTGTGTAATGAGGAGTGCTTAATACCACCGACCATTGTGAATCACAACGAGCCTCAACATAAAATACTTGTTTTGCTTGAGAAGCCAAAATAAATGGATCAGATCTGTGACCAATTTTGTTGAAGTTGACACATGTATATCTGCAATCATCTTTCTTAACACCATGATTGATGTTAGCACAATCACATTTGAACATCGGAATTCAAAATTTAATGTAATCCACATCCCATATTTCAACCACTACACCATAGAATGACATATCGGTGAATTTTGGATTGTTGTGTTTTGCACTTGAATACTGCATCGTTCCAGCCACCAAGCTTAGGCCGCTATTTTGTGTAACACCCTTGTTGTCTCTTTCAACTGTATCGTATCGGATTCCGTTGATATTGTAGCCCGAATAAGTCATTCTTTCAAAACGTGGTCCCAATGCTATCCATCTCAATATATTTGACACACTATTACTAGTTCACTCAATTCTTTCTGAATCTGCAAAAACACCACACGCAAAATTAGTAAATGCGTCAACTATTTAATTAAAATTACAGTGAAACCAACAAACACTAGATGTGAAATTTTGCAATAAAAGAAACAATTAATGTTAAGTTTACTTCATCTCGGAACCATGCAATGAAAGTGCAATTTTGCTCGTTTTGAAACCATTTTGCTTTTTTGTTTTTGTTTTGTTACGAATATCACACTTCAAACTCTCAATATGTTTCCTAAAGTAAACAAAAGTTAAATCAAATGGGAAAACTCATAATGTTAATGACTATAGTAAACCAATATTCAATAAAAAATATGGAGCATTAAACTTACTCGAAGTAAGGTTGTACTTCGGTGTATTTGAAAGCATGTACTGATGTACTTGCTCCCATAGGTCACGAGTAATACCCAACAAATTACCACTCTTCAAAGGATCACCAGTATCATCTTTGACACATTGTAGTTCATGGCGGCCATGTGGGTTCCTGATTGCATGCACGCCTTTTTGATACTCACTATGAAATTCGATTGCTTCCTCAGCGATGTAGTTCTTTGCAATGCAGCCTTCTGGGCGGTAATGATTGCGAACATAGCCCTTCAACACTTTCATGTATCTCTCAAATAGATACATCCATCGAAAGAAAACTAGCCTACACAATCTCACTTCTCGAGCCAAATGAACAGTTAGATGAACCATTATATCAAAGAAAGACGAAAAACAATACTTTTCAAGTAAACACAATGTCTTCACAAGATCTGTCTGAATAATGTCCAAATTTGAAATATCAATCTCTTTTTTGCATATAGCATTGAAAAAAAAAACAAAATCACATTATTACATGCCGGACATTTTTTGGAAGGATTAATCATATTGCAACATGCATCAGTTGTTGCATCAATGTATGTAAATCATGAGATTTCATGTCTTCCAACTTCAAATCATTCATCGACACAATATTCCAAAAATTTGAAGAATAGCCATTAGGAACCTTTAAATTTGCCAAACATTTGTAATTTTTTTTTTCTACCTTAGATAATATGTAACATGCAGGTGGTAGATATGTCTTATTCTCTTCAACAACATGAGCTTAATCACTTTTTATGCCCATTTCGACCAAATCAAGCCGAAAATTAAGTCCACATTTTTTTTATAGGAATGTTAAGCAATGTGACAACAATGCTCTCACATACATTTTTTTCAATATGCATGGCATCTAAGTTACGTCTCATTTATAATGACTTCCAATATTCGAACTCAAAAAATATAGACTTCTTCTTCCAGCAATCTCGATCAGCAGTAGACTTTTTTCTCTTATTACCACTATCAAATGACTTAGAGTCAAATTTTCGAAGTATATCTTTTCCCGTTACAGGTAAAAAAGTTGGACAAAACTCCTGAAATCCATTGAAATACTTTTTTTGCTTTAAAAAATGATGATCACTCGGAAGAAACCTTCTATGTCTGCAATAACTCATTTTTCTATCATTTTTCAAACTTTGAGCACACGTGTTCTCGTTACAAATAGGACAAGCAAAATATTCTTTAGTGGCATGACTAGACAAATTAATATATGCGGGGAAATTATTTATAGTCCACAATAATATTACTTGCAAAGAGAAAAATTCCCGCTTATACGCATTTTTAGTTCTCACCCCTTCACCCCACAACTGCTTCAGATTGTCAATCAATGGCTGCATATAAAGATCTATATCATTGCCAACCTGCTTTGGTCAAGATATCAACACTATCAATATTATAAGCTTCCGCTTCATACATGACCACGATGAAAGATTATATGTAACTGTAAGCATATGCCAACAATTGTATTGAGAACTCATATGCTTATGTGGGTTAATGCCATCAGCTACAATCCCAAGCCTTAAGTTTCGACATTCATTACCAAAATTAGGCCACATGCGATCAACTAGCTTACAAGACGGTGAATCGGCGGGATGACTTAACTTGCCAACTGCGACATTTCATTCATTTGCATGCCACGTCAAATTTTTAGCTGTGTCAACGCTTTGAAACATCATCTTGAACCATGGAATGGGTGAAAAATACCACATGACTTTATGAGGGACATTTACACGTTTAGTTCCATCGCCAGTTTCCTTCCACCTCGATGCTCAGCATTTAGGAAAATTTTCTTGCGTTGTAAATTCTTTTCAATAAAGAATGCAGTTGTTGTGATAACAATGTATCTTCTCATAATCCATGCCCAATACTGTCACAGTCTTTTTCATGTTCTACATAGAATCTGGCAAAATATTATTGCTCGATAGCATTTCTCGCAACAACTTTAATAATTCAGAAAAACTGTGTCTGAAAAACTGTATTTTGATTTCAAGTTGTACAACTTTACCAAACTAGATAATTTTGTAAAGTTCGTACAACCTGAATTCAAAGAAATTTCGGCATCCTCCAACAACCTCTTAAATTCATCATGATTATCCACGAACTTGTCACAAGCATTATTCACCATGTCAATATTATTACCCACCACATCTTCATCATCTGTATTTATGTGGGTAAAATGACTTTCAGTGTTATTGCTTTTACTAATCCACTAACTCTAGAACAATCTCCACGAGATCTTTCCAACTTTTCTTCATGTAAAATCCACTTACAATAATTCGTATCAAACCCTTTAAAGTATACATGTCATCTCACTTCTTCAATAGTGCTAAAAAATAAATTCTCACATTCCATACAAGGACATTGAATTTTACCATATCTATTTGCACTTCTCTCACTAAATTCTAGAAACATTTCAAAACCCTTTTGAAATGCATCAGTTCTCCTATCCATCGTTATACATGATTGTCCATTTTATCTATTTGAAGAATAACTAATTAAAACTAATTTAAATAAGAATGATTTAAAATATAGCAATAAATAATATATTACTAATAATTTAACCAACATTTAATAATTAATAAATCAATAATAGAAAATAAATAGAGAACAATATATAAATAAATAATAAATATAGAGATAACGATAATTATACAACTAATTAATATTAATATTTTACTATATTCTAAAATTGACTACAACAACATAAATATACAATAAACAATACTATATGGGATTATAATATATCAAATATTTAAACAAACTAACAAATTTAATAAAAGCACAACATATATATATATCATTGTGGAATTTAAATATAAAATAACCTAATAATTATAAAAAAAATTAATTCATGAAAATAAAAATTATGTAAAAAATTTAATTTAAATGATAATGCAGTAACATAAATATTTAATGTGGTTAATTGCATAAAATTACTTACCTAAGTGGTGAGCTTTTTCACAACAATCTCACAAATTGATGACGTAAATGTTGAATAAATGCTATTTGAATATTTTTTATCACTACTAAAAAAATTTGAAAGAAAATGATGGGAGAAATGAAGAAAAATTTTCTTACTTACAAGTGAGTTTGATTGAGAAAGAAAATGAAAATATATAAGCTCAAAAAATTACAACAGCTATATTTTTTACAATGGCTATTTTTGTAACATTTAAACCCGATTTTAGACACTCAACGTAAGAGCTCTACATGGACAAATGAACACACAAGCATGTCGGTTAACAACAAAATGAGAAAATTATAGACAACGATTTTGTTTAAAACCGTCGTTTATAATGTAATCAAAGAAGACGGTTCCTAATCTATACTCTACATAAAAGACATGTGGATGCGACGTGTCTTATGACTTTATATACGATTTAGGAACCGTCGTTTACACTTTGTAATTAATAAACTATGGTTCTTTTATGAGCCGTTGTCTATACTCTACATAAAAAACATGTGGCAGCAACGAAGAAGCCACGTGTCTTAGGGCTTTACACTTTCATTATAAACAACGGTTTTGTTTAGAACCATAATTTATTTTCTCTTTATACGATGCACCGTCGTATTTATTACTTTTTAAAGTTAATAACAGTCGTTTTAGTGTATCAATATTGAATTTTTTTGATAACTGACGTTTATATAAAAGTAGAGGACGTCGTTTATAGCTTATTTATGTAGTAGTGATTGGCTTTAGAATGAACCACCCAATATTGCATTTGGTCATTTAAATTGATTAAAGTATATGCATTAATAATTCCCTTTTATGGGTTTCTACCCAAATTCGGTGAAAAATAGACAAGTTTTATTTATTATTAATGCTTTAATAATATGACTTGTAATATAAGAAAACATGGTTTAAGTACTTTATATATAAATATAAAAAGAGAGGAAAAATTACAGCACCAATTCCATTATGCACTAATATATATGCTGGATTACTTAGTTAATTTATATTTTCTTAGCTCTTNTAAAAAAAATGAAGATCAATTTTCCATTTGCATAAACTTTTGAAATAAGTAGTAATTCAACTTGCTATTAAAATTTTGAAGTCTTGAGTTTTAAACTCAACAATTTTATCTAAAAAAAATTAAAAATACGGATAAAAGTTTCAAATGAGCTCAAAAGATCAGGCTTATATACGAGAAAAAATGTTAGAAAAAATGTTTGAAAAAAATGAAAGTCTACTCTCTATTAGCTTAAACTTTTGGAAAGAATGATAATTCAAGTATTCACAAAAATGTAAGGAATTCATGTGTGTATTTGTTAGAGGGGAGTATATTCAACTACATATCAAAATTTGATATATAATATCAAAGTTTGTGTTTTCCTACTTACATGATTATCACCAATATAGGGAATTCCCCAAGAGAGCATCCAGTCACAGAGAGTGCCATCGTTGTTGTAGCCGCGGTAGATAATGGCGGATTCGGAACCGGCAAACCACGAAGGGTGGACATGGAGAAAAGCACCCCACTGCCCATTTTGAATCTTGGCAGGGTATGGAGATTCATAAACATGGCCGTGCCAGTCATTTTTTCCGGCGTATGTTAAAGTGTCTCCGGTGGCATTGAAAATCATGCAAAGCGCAGAGATTCCATTGCCATACCTTTCCTTGAGGTTCTTCACGAAGCTTTTCGCATTGGCATCCCTTCCTTTAGTGTTGATGTTAAGGAAAGCCACATCAGCTCTGTCTTTGCGTGTTATGTCGGTCTTGTTTGGGTAAAGTATTTTTACATCATCGTCAGTGATTGGATCTCCAAACACATTGCCTGCCATGTTGGTTTTCAAGTGCTAAGCAATTCACTGATTTCCAAAACAGCAAGCTAGCTAGCTAGTTTGAAGTTTCAAGTGGTATATGAAACACACACACACACATATATATACACACACACATAAACCCCCCATTTCTGCAGCTCAATCATTAGCTAGTTAAGCATATATGTAATTCCCCATATGATCATAATTTGTAAGTGGAAAAAATAAAAGTAATAAAAGTAATAAATTTCATCATCTCTTTGATAGATTAAATTAAAATAATTGCCTGATTCTATGGAAAACAAAACTGAGCATTATTATGGCTAAAAACATTTTTTACCACAATAAATAGCCTTAATTCTTTGGAGACACTTAAATGCTTTTATTTATTTATTTAAAAATAGACTAACTGATCCAAATAGAAAAGGAAAAGTTCAAGGAATTAATTCCTCATCGAGTCAACAAGTGGGGATTGAAATTTGAAAGATGGGCCAGGCACAAATTCTTTCCAAGCTATTTATAAGAGGGTTAGCTACCTTTAGGACCTACTATAACACTATTATATTACTTAGGCCTCTAATACGATATTTCAAAAAGTTGTATATGTAAGGGACCCTCTTTCCTCTTTCCCTTTTACTATTTATTCTATGTTTAGAAACTCTTTCGAGACTTTTGGGGAGAGAAGAAACAACGGGAGACATACATGGCACAAAGGTATCTCACGGTGCTCCAGCAATAACACATTTGATGTATGCAGATGATTTGGTGGTGTGTTGTCGTGCTGGTAGAAAGGACGCAAGAACATTCATAAAATGTTTTCAAAAATATTGTGAATGGTCAAGGCAATAGGCAAATTTGGAAAAATGTAGTATTTTATTTTCCAAAAGCACTCCGAGAACAGTCAGGAGAGCGGAGCTAGAGATTACCGGGTTCAAAGAAATGGGACAAAACACAATATACCTTGGGAATTCGTTGGTGATGGGAATGAAAAGCACAAAGGAATTCATTAAGATGAAGGAAAGGATTGGTAGGAGATTGGAAGGTTGGAATAGGCAATTATTGTCGAAGGCGAGGAAAGCACGCTTATCCGTTCAGTTGTTCAGGCTATACCGACCTATACGATGATGACCTTCAAAGTTCCAGTCGGGGTCTGTAAGGATTTAGACAGTATGGTAAAGAGATTTTGGTGGAATGCAAAAAAGGAGGGAAGATATTTAGCTCTCAAGTCTTGGAGTGAGTTATGCAAACCGAAAAATCAGGGTGGTTTGGGTTTTCGGAAGTTTAGAGACTTCAATACAGCTCTTTTGGCAAAGCTTGCATGGAAAATGGGGAGAATGGATGATGGTTTATGGGCTAGTATGCTTGGGGGAAGTATCTGAAAGGACAATCATTCTTCGAATATAAATTGAAACAGGGGGACTCAAAAATTTGGCAAAGGATCTGTAGTGCTCGAGAAGCTATAAGGAAAGGAAGCTGCTACAAACTGGGAAATGGATTTGGGATAAATATTTGGACAGACCCGTGGATTCCAGGTTTGGAAGAATGTAGACCAAGGGGTCGGCCAGGAGCAGATTACACAAACATAAAAAGAGTGGCAGAACTCAAGATTCCAAATACAAATGAGTGGAATGTACAACTTATGGAATTAACGTTCGAAGAAGAATCAATTAAGGCTATTTGTGATCTAAAATGGCCAGCTATTGATTGTGAAGATTTACTTATATGGAGAGGAGATAAAAAGGGAAGATTTTCAGTCAAAAGTTGCTTTATAATAAATATGGAAGATAATCATGATGCCTCCCCTCTTTTCAAGCAGATTTGGGAAGCAAAGATTCACGAACGAATGAAATTTTTTTTTATGAAGGTTGCTTGCTGATGTGTTACCAACTGGACTAAAAATGAGAAATCGACTAGGGAGAGGAGAAAGTGAATGTGTGGTTTGTGGAATGGAACCGGAAAATATCTTCCATATCCTGAAGACATGTCAAGGTACCCGAAGCATTGCTTATGCAAGTGAATGGGGTTTTAGATTGGATTCTTGGGAAGCAAGTTCTGCCCAAAAGGTGATTGATATTTGTTTAAAGCCTAGGAATTTAATTATGGGTGAGAATGTTGATAGAAGCTTCATTACTATATTTATGAGCACTTTGTAGTATTGTAGCTGGAATTTTCGAAATGCCTTGATTTTTGATTGTGGTGTTAGTCTTGAAATAATGGTCAAAACATTTGAAAACATGGTGGAGGACCATTGGAGAACCCAGCAGAAGGAAGAAATACAGGTGGCCTCGGCTCAAAGAGAAAAATGGAAAAAACCACCTTTGAGATGGATTAAAATAAATTCCGATGCTGCTTTTCAGGGAAGGAAAATTGGTATTGCTTTTGTGGTTAGAGATGAAAGGGGGCACATCATTCAAATTATGTCAAGAACTGAAGCTTATGAAAGTGCTCATGAGGCAGAGGTGCGAGCTCTATTGTGGGCTGCTGAGGTTGCTAGAAAAAAGGGCTGGCAGAATGTGGAGTGGTCGGTTGATGCAGTGGAGGTGGTCAAGAAGGTGAACTCAAATGGGATGCCAGAAGAGTGGAATACCAGACATGCCATTTTACGGATAAGATCTTGCTTTGATACTCATAACTGGAAGATCAAGTGGAATCACAGAAGCTCCAACTTACTTGCTAATAGTTTTGCTAAACTTTCTTTTGAGAAAATGTCTAACTTTAATTTTGAAAATGTTTTACCTTCGTACCTCCCTCTCTTTTCTCTTATAGCTTGTGCAGATCTATAAGAGGGTAGGCTGTTGTTTTTGTTGGCCTTTTTTGAGGTTTTTGTTTGTTGCAATGATATTCACTTTTCATCAACAACAAAAAAAGTTGTAGATGTACTACAATTCAGATTAACTTTAACAGAATTCAAGCCTCGCCCTTTAATTTTTTATTTTTTTATAAATTTTTTAAATTATTGGGAAAACAAATTCGTCCAAAATTTTTATTTCATCCTAAAAAAATTTACATCTTATTTTTCTATCCTAAATTATTAAAAATATGTTTTTCTATCATGAAATTTTTTATTTTATATCCATCTAAAAATATATAGGATGGAAAAAAATATAAAATGAAAATTTAAGATGAAATAAAAAAGAATTAGATGCAAAAAATATTTTTAGATTAACTTTTTCCTAAAATTTTAAAAATACTGGTAAAAAAACATTAGGGTGCACATGATCCCATTTAACTGATGTTGTCAAAATTAATATGAATTGGACTACATTGCAACTTTTTAAAATAAAATGTATCAAAAATTAAAATTAATTGTGTAACGCCACACTCTCTCTAACCAATATTGGTTCCAATTTAGCCACCATATTTCAGACGGTATGGAGTTTTTGGTCAGACTTCCCAGAGGGTCACCCATCCCAGGAATGCTCCTATTAGAGCACGCTTAACTCCAAACCAGGAATGCTCTTATTAGAGCACGCTTAACTCCAAACCAGGAATGCTCTTATTAGAGCATGCTTAACTCAAGAGTTTTTTCCAACCCTGAAGCCAAACGCTCTGAAAAGGCCTTTGTTTTTAAGAAAGTGCTCACTTTACATTTGAACCATTACTGTTTGACACCTTTCCACACCCGGGCGATGTGGGATTGGACACCGATCTCTGCCAGTAAGGTAGCCTGCCAGTGCCACGCACCCGCCCACACTTACCCTCGCTCCAGATCCTGGTCGTCACACCTAGCATTCCTCCTTCTAGAAGTTTTCTTTGTTGGAGAGTTATGTTGAGTCAGTTGCCAACAGACTATGCTCTAAGGCGTCGTGATTGTTATGTTGTTTCTCAATGTGCTATGTGTCAGGTTAGTATTGAAACAATTGAACATATTTTCATTAACTATCCTTATGCTTTGGCAATTCGGGATTTCATTATGAGTTTATTTGGGAAGCAACTTCTTCTGTCTGGTGGTATTGAGGAGTTGGTTAATTCAGCTATCCGCGTTAAGCTGAGTTCTCAACTTTATGTGTTATGAGCATTAGCAATTGTAGGAGCATTTTCATCTATTTGGTTTTCTAGAAATCGGTATGTGCATGCAGGGCTTTCAATATTGATGGAGTAGCTTTGGGATTTCCTGGGATTGCAGGTGGTGGTGGAGTTTTTAGGAACAGTAGGGGGTTTGTTAAAAGTTGTTTTGCTGTGCCTTTTGGTGTTGTTTCAGCTTTTGAGGCTGAATTGCTTGCTGTTATTCATGCATTGGAGTTGGCTAAAGATAAAGTTTGGGATTAGATTTGGTTGGAATGTGACTCAAAATATGTGGTGGATCTTATCAATGCTAAGTCTCATAAGGTTCATGTAATTTATAGGGCTCGTTGGTCTCATTGTCTGGATTTCGTCGACTCTATTTATTTCAAAGTTTCACATATTTATTAGAAAGGAAATCAGGTGGCCGACTATCTTTCTAAGCATGCGCTTCATCTCTCTCAACAACAATGGTGGCCTTTGCTTTCAGATTTTTGTGCAGCTGCTCATAAATCTGACTTGTTTGGTTCTGCTTTTATATTTGTTTAGTTTTTCATCTTTTATTTTAATGGCTTTTCAAAGTGTTCCTTCGTGGATGGTTATGATTTGTTTTATTTAGCCGTTTTATGGTTTTCTTGTGGTTACCTTCGGGAATGTTCACATGACTTTGTAATTATTTCTTACTTTTTAATAAATTTGCTTGTGGTGGTCTGTGCTTAAAGGGGAGCCAACCTAATTGGGTTTTCTTTGATTCAGGCTTTCTCAAGTAGCTTCTTCTTCTTCCCATAAATTTTTCTTTATTTTTTTTAACTAATTTCTTGTATTTATAAATTATGAAAACTTTTTTTATTTTTTTAAAATGTTAAATTCACGTTACAGTCATCTATAGTACCATTATTTCATTTAGGACTATACAATTTGTAACTCCACACTCTCTCTCCAACCAATATTGTCTCCAATTTAGCCACCGCACTTAAGACGGTATGGAGTTTTTGGTCAGACTTCCCAAGGGGTCACCTATTCCAGGAATGCTCTCACTAGAGCACGCTTAACTCTAAAGTTCTTTCTAACCCTGAAACCAAACGCTCTGAAAAAGCCTTGGTTTTTAAAAGAGTGCTCACTTTACATTTGAACAATTACTGTTTGACACCCTTCCACACCTGGGCGATGTGGGATTGGACACCGATCTCTGCCAGTAAGGTAACCTGCCAGTGCCCCACACCCGCCCACATTTACCCTCGCTCCAGATTTTGGTCGTCACACTAGGAAACCAAATGAATTGCTCCCATCCCCGAACAGGATGAAGATCAAAAAACCGATTATAAACCTGTTTACAGCTAACCTTCCCTGAAGAGGAAAGGCATCAAATCAAAATGTCAATAGAATAAGAAGAAATGCAAATCTTAGAAATTCTAAGAAACACATCTGGGTAATTTTCTCAGAAAATTAGGCAATCTCCAAGACCCATCCGGATGCACACAATCCTTAACCAATAATAATAATAATAATAGCAGCAGCAGTAGTAATAGTAAATAAGGGAATTCATTCGTTACAAATCAGTATAATGCTAGTGATATCCATCTATTGAGCTTCTTTTGATTTTTTTTCCTTCCAACTCTTCTTGTCTGCATGTTATTGTCAACAACCAATTAGGGCTCGTTTGGTGACATATATAGGGATGTATTATTTAGATGTAATGTATTAATTTTAATTAGTACTGTGTTTGGTGTTAGTTTCGTATAGGATTATATAATACACTTTAACTTTTTTAATACAATATTTATGATGTATTACTAATACATCGAAATTTATTTGTATTAAATAATACACCTCATCATTTTTTTTTGCACATGTAGATTTTTCTATACAAATTTTTAATT